>OX442362.1:26774373-26881873 GCA_949357725.1 Hyperoplus immaculatus
TTTAACCGGTGGGGTTCAAACAAGTAAACATACAGGGCTGTACAGTGCCAGTTCGAATCGCATTTGCTATTAAAATGCATTACATGCGAAGATAATTACAAGTCTAGGTTGAAGAGATAGGTCTCATTTAGACAAGGAGGAGCGATGCACAACACTGCTTAGAGGGCTCTACATTAACACTCGCCAAATGCGGGAAATATCATAGATAGTATATAAAAGTAAAAACTCTTAGGCGAGTAAGTTATTACGCCACTTTGGCTGGTGAAAGATGTGTGTTTGCCGGGCGGCTTTTCTAACATCTGCTACACTCTTGTCACCACCACCAGTACACGGCTTTATGCAGTTAAGTTACTTTACGTGCGAACAGAATATTTCCTGTGCGCCTTCACATTAAAAGCCTGTTACTAGCCAAACGCGAGTTGACTTTTATTTTTAAGCGGATAAGAACAGGAAGTTGTTGCCTTGCAACTGTCCGTGTTTTGAGATTTACGCAGTGAAATGAAACCAGAGGACAGAAAGCTTGTCATTTGCAATACTGGCGGATGCAACTAACGTTCATGAGGCTTCTATAAAAGCTGCATGAACGCCAGTGATGCACTTTTAACGTATTTCCGCTCAGACAGGGGGCAGCAGTTGAGTAGGAGGTCCCTAAAGTGGACAAGAGTCACATTGGTGTTTCCACTACCAAATGAATGCGGACACATCGGACACAAGCGACGTAAACCACCTCCGAATGTGGTTTTTGTGATCCAATCTCAATGCGTCTTGAGAGTGTTTTCACTTGTAGTTAAAGCTTTATTCATGTGATCCGATTACAAAAGTCAGATGTTAATGCCAAGTGGAAATGGGTTCTCAGTCTTCCTGGCACAGTCTCCTCCACACTCCAGTAAAAAGGCTTTGATCACACTAACAGATTGCAAACCTTTGCTGGAGATAGCCTAACAAAAAATGAAGTAAATCCATTCAGCCCTAGTGTGCTTCGAGGCTGGGGTGTGATGGTAGCTTGAGGTTGAGCTCACACTGCAGCTTGCTTCTCCTCTGTTGTCGCATGAGCGAGTGGAGGCTCAGCCAGGTGTGTGTGGTTACCAACGGGGCGTCTTGATTTGCCAATGCCGAGTTTCTGGTGAGCTTTCCCGTGGGAGTATTTATGATAATGAAAACCAACCGATTCCGTCATCAGTCGGTGTTTTTTGGAACAAACCTTCAAATCCCCCCTTTTTCGAAATAAGTGTCCCAGAAGAAACTGACATATTTGTCTTTTTGAAGCGTGTGTGTGCTGGTAGGGACGCCAATAACCTAAACAGTGTGCCCAAACACCGGCAATGTTTGGTTTTTCATAATATGTCCCCTTTAAGCAAAGCTCTGTTGGCCTCAGATATCTATGACTGAGGGGGATTTAACCTGTGTTTGCATTACACGTAAAATCTGTTCTGGTATTTCATATTGAATCTTTTTTATGATTATTTAGTACAATTGTGGAAATTTACAACTGAGTTTAGATTATGCAATCAATACTAGTCAGTAATGCCAAATCAAGCCATATTAAGTTATTCGTTCAATTACTCTTATTTGGATTTGCTCAGTCGGAGAACGGTTAAAAGAGTTCATCCATACTGCATAGACACGTCGCCAGAATGATTCCCATTTAGGGTACCTGCCTTTTTTGGTTGAACTCTGGTTTGTTTCAATCTGTGACCAGATTGATCCAACCAAACTTCAGGAAGCACCGAGTATTTTTGGACTAAACAAGCACCCAATGCTTCAGCTATGCTATGCTATGCTTAATGTGATGAGGAAGACCATTCTGACCAATTGTAGAGCAGTTCAGGAACTATGTTATTGCTCCCGCCCCAGACACATCTGACCAATGAGTGAAAAGAACGTTCTCACGTGGCTTATGCCGCTGCATTTTGGTTCACTTCAACAACTGATTCAGACCAAAGGAACAATAGGTGTGAAAGAGAACCAGACCAGTTGAAAAACCAAACCATGTATCATTCTCACATCCAGTGGGAACCAAGGAAGAGGACTAGAAGTGATCTAGATCAGGTGTGAAGGCGCCCATAGTTTCTCTGTGTATTGACCCTGTTCCTCTCTCTCTCTCTGTGCCCCCCATCAGACTCAGTGTCCACAGGCTCAGTGTTTGGCCGCAGCACCACCTTGAACATGCAGACGTCTCAGCTTAGCACGCCCCAGGACACCTCCTGCACCCACATCCTGGTCTTCCCCACCTCCGCCTTCGTCCAGGTGGTAGCCAGCTCCAACTACACCAACATCGACCCCAACATTGACATCCTTAACGCCACCACCGGTCAGTTAGTGCTGCGTCATCTGTCAAATCAGTTTTAAGAAAAATCTTTTTTTATATATACTTTATTCCTGAAAAAAGATGAATTACTTGATTTGAATTTGGGTTAATATGATTTTTTATACAATTGGAAAGATGATCTACATTTATGTATGCATGTCTGTTGTTTGTATGTATGACCATGTGTGTTATGTTATGTTTATTTGTGAATTTAAAAAAATATATATATACTTTTTAGCTTATTTGTTAAATAATTCTCCTGCTCTCCTTTAGATGGGTCGGATGCTATTGGAATCTTCGACCTGCTGGACCAGGAGAATGAGTTAGTGGACCCAGACATAATCAACATTTCGCCCAACACTTCACCAGTGCACTCCCCCGGCTCACATTACCACCACGGAGGGGATGGCAGTAAGGTGAGACAACATGTACACACACTCGGGTCATGGTGTGTATATTTAGTATGTATTGCAATATTGAAAGTAGCCGTTGATTGATGTCACACCTCACGTCCTTAAAGGTGCACTACACAGTTTCAGAGGAGGGGGGATTTGTTTACATTTGCAGAGCTAGCAGTAAGTTTACCAAACATATTTTCTCTAAATCTAATTCTTAGTATTGAATAATTCTATCATAATAAATCTAAAATATAATTATTTTGGAGGCACCGGTAACACTTGAATATGTTTGTAAACCAAACTGTATCCCTGCTGCTGTAAACAACAACAGTGAAACAGTAACTTTTCAGGAAGCTTTCTAACTTCAAACAGTGTTCCAGCAAGCCAATTTTACTGTGAACAACATTTGTTTACTCGGTTATGAGAACATACCTTTGAAAATGTTCACTTTCTCTATCATACCAAAAGTTACGTAGTGCACCTTTAACGGAGTTGGAACATGTGATGGTGTGTTTTTGTAGTGTGACAAATGGAAGCAAAGCTAACCATGAGTTTGTATCTGTTTTGCAGGGCCAGAGTACGGACCGTATGGAGACTCATGAAGAGGTTCCTAACCTCCTGCAGCAGCCTCTGGCCCTTGGCTACTTTGTCTCAACGGCTAAAGCAGGCCCACTACCTGACTGGTTCTGGTCAGCCTGTCCTCAGGCTCAGAACCAGTGTCCACTCTTCCTCAAGGTAACAGGCACCACCCCTCTCACTTTCATCTTCATTTTTTAGCCCTGCCTTTTTACAAAACTGCACACTGAATAATAAAGGTTCTTTCATGTTCAAAGGAGATATCTTGTAGCAGTTTAGGCATTAACCCATTGATGACGGCTGCTGCGCGATGCCACATTGGCTCTCCTGCCTGATGCTGCATCGCGCAGCATTATTACTTTATCTAATTTTCATGGCATTCCCAGCATAGAATGCACTGTCATTGGTTCAAATACACATGAGGTGGGTTTTGTTGATTTTTTTAAGACCACGTGACCACCCAAAGGTTGTGTGGTTTGCCGAAAATCACGTCAATCAAAAAAATAAAAAATAAAAAAATAAAACAAAATAATAAAAAAAATACACCGGCTATGTCGGCGACGGAACAGTTAGTGGCGTTTGGTGTGCAGAATCAAGGTCTACTATAGACTACTGACGAAAATCACACAACACAATGCATCTATTTATTAACAATATTTAATAATTTTCTAATTCATCTCATTTTGACGATTTTTAGAAATATTTGTTGGTTTGTAAGCGCTAAGGGAGCATGTTTAAATAAAACCTGTGAACCTTAACTTTTAAATGTATTTTATTTCATGTTTATATGTGCTACACAGGCTTAGATATTAAGGTTGACAATTCGTACTATTTTTTCAGAAAACCCTCAGGCATTAAGGACATGCATCCTAGATTGCCATAGTCATCAATGGGTTAAGGGTAAAATAAAAGCAACAGGTATATTAACTACAAGCCTATTGAGAGAATAGGCAGACTAATATTCACACCACTTCAGGGCTTTGGTCAGGAAGGACAGACACACCGGTGAGAGTTGACTGTTTTACTCATTTGTTTGGACTGTATACAATATCGTGTGGAAATTTCTGTAAATAAAGAAGTAAAAAATGGTACGTAACTCCTCATATCCAAATAAAATACACATTCAGGTATTAGCACACATTTATAAATTTAGATAAGTATTTTTAAAGAGGACCTATGATGCTTTTTGACTTTTATGACCTATAAACGTTGTTATGATGATTCATAGTCATGCTTAACCATACTAAATTATCAAATAATGACTTACATGCATTTCGACATATTCCCTGCTGACCGTCTGGGGTGTCTGTGCAGAGCACTAAACACTATTCTAGCCAGTCGAGAAGTCACGTGTTCAAAGCGGTCTACCCTTTCATAATTTGTGACGTCGCATAAAACTTTGTGATGTCTCCACGCGGATGTTTCCATGTATGGTAATGCTGTCACTTCCCTGTTCGCGTCTGCCTCGCGTCTGCCTCGCGCCCTTATAGGTCCATGCTCGCGCTTCCCGCCACTGAAAGTGTTCCGGAAGGAAGGTAACCAATCACAACGGAGTGGGGTTTGCAGGAGGGGGGGGAGGGGAGCGGAGATGGCCGAAGCACAGGCGGAGGGAGCCGAAGCACACACACTCAAGTGTTGACAGGATGTGCTGGATCGCCAAAATAAGAGAAAGAGCTTCCCGAAAATCTACATAGTTTTTTGTGATGTGATTCGTGTCAGGTTGCTCTATAGCAGTGTAAAACAAGAAATTAAGACCAGAAAAGTAGCATAATAGGTCCTCTTTAAGGAAAATAATATCTCTGTAGGGTTCACAAACTTTTGAGCAGTACTGTAGATGCCACTAGATGAGATGCAGTTAAAGGGTAATAACTTGATGCCAGTGCCATTGACAGCCCTGTGCTCCCTCTCTCAGGCCTCTTTGCACCTCCATGTGTCTTCAGTGCAATCAGATGAACTACTGCACAGCAAACACTCCCACCCCCTTGACTCCAATCAGACCTCAGATGTACTCAGGTAAACATCACCACACCACATCTGTGTATCCTGTGTTTTCAGGGGGGATTTTCGGATACAAATAATGACAATATAAAAGAGCTAGACATATATTTGAAACTGTTTTCATGCTTAAAATGTTTTGAGTGCATTTAATTTTCCTTATATTTTGATTTAAAGGTGGAGTCAGCGATGTTGTTGACAAAATCCCTTTTTTGTCAAAATCAGTGAAACTCATGATCCGCTACCTGTCCATACCGTGTTAAAAGACAGCCATAGGCGCTGTCAACTTGTGTGTAACCAAAGGGTATGTAAACAATGAGGCTAACGTAGCGAGCAACACACACGTTTACAGAGCCTAGGCTGTGTATTAACACAGTATGGACAGGTAGTGGATCATCATGGTGAGGTATACACTGATTTTGGAGAAAAGAAAAGTGATTATGCCTATTAGCATTCTCCAGATATTGCTGACTCCACTTTTAATTATAGCCCAGGACTGGAAAGTTGTGAAATAAACTTCCAATTTATTTTCAGTATCTCTGCATTCCAATACCCATACTTCTCTACTATTTAGTATGCCAGAAAAAGATTTAGGATGTCTCAATACATGCATGTCAATTGTAGTAAGCTGAAAATACATAAATGCCCCACTAACTCCAATAGCGTTTTGGAGTATTCCTCTTTATTCTTGACATTTCTCTACATAATGAAAAAAAAATCTTCCTTATCTGATTTTTTTTTTCTCTCCTGTGGCCCTAAAACTCTTCTGTACTTAAGTATGTAGTGTAGTAAAAAGAAAAAGTATGTGATTTGGAACACAGGGAATGTCATCCTGTAAATAAACTGAAGAGTTAACGTTTATTCATTGTGTGTGCCTGAACAGATATGTGCTGGAGCAGTACAATGCCCTCTCGTGGCTGACGTGTGACCCAGCCACACAGGACCGGCGATCGTGTCTACCCATTCACTTTGTGGTGCTCAACCAGATGTACAACTTCATCATGAACATGTTGTAACCCACACTCAACAGGGGGCCATGCAGGGGAAACATTACAGCCACAACCCCAGAGTGGCTTCCATCAAGAACTGAACAAAAACAACAGGAAAGCAGACCACGGAGCATGGAACTGCGTCCTGCACCAGGATTGGATAAGACGGCTGTTTTAAGCCGTGGAGGTCCAGCTCCCCCCGTGGCTGTTAACTGGCTCAGAAGGTCCTGTCCCTGGGATTCAAGGACGTGCACATACAGACAAGGGAATCAAGAAGAGGGGCAAACCAGAAGTTGAATCGCAAATGTATTGAACGTGAGAGAATGACAAGCTTGGTTGTCATAGTATGTTAGCATGGCAGCACAGTCACTGGCCAGTCTGTATGGGAGAGACAAGTCGATCTGTAACGTTATTGGAAAGAAAAGGGACATATATTTGATCAAGGAATAAAACTCAAGAATGGATATTTTTTTGGTTTTATGACCTGAAATTCCTTTTTATTCCTTTTTGGATTAAATTAAATGCCTGCAACTATCTTATTTATTGTTAGTTTTTAAATGTATAATTTGTCTTATTTCTTAACCTCTTTTATGTATTTATATATATATAAATATATATATATATATATATAAATATAAATATATATATATATATATATATAAATAAATGGAGAAGGTTTATATCACCTTCCTGCTTTAAAGCAATTGGTCTAAGATATATGTACTCGTCTTAATTAATAAAAACAACCAGGAGAAGAAAATCCCATAAAAATTGAACAAAGTCCCAGTAGGTTGCTTTTAGAGTATTATTTTTTGTATTGAAGACAGAATATTTGTATTGTCACAATGTACAGAAGAATTCAGAGTGGAGAATTATGTTCCATGCCTTTGAGCGTGAACGACTTACAGCAAAGCTGTAGCTACAGAGGAATTGTACAGCAATGAACTTCACTGTGTTCAAATAAAGAGGTACATTGTTGTATATAGTATTTTATACCACACATTTAGACACAAAAAATAAACGGCAATATATATAAAGAATTATATATGAATGCCATGCCAGCAGTTGGTGGTGTGGCTTCTGTTTTAGGAATAAAGTGCGTCAACTTATTTCCCTGTGCTTGTGTGTCTTGCTTTGGGGAGGGGTGGCTTTTGATGTGTAGGTGGACAAGGACAACAAAAGTGGAGTGGAAGGAGAACTAGTGGCATCTCTTGGAGGTGTCCTCAGGTTTGACCCCTTTGTTTATCGGGGAGAAAGAAAAAATTAAAATATGTCAACAGTTGACACATTTGCACTGTCCTTTTCACCACATCTCCATAGCATACTATATTTGGCCTGCTCTGATTGGCTGAGGTCTGGCTATTTTTGATTGGACCAATCCCATTTAATTCAGTGTGGAAGTAAATGTGTAAATGAACTTAAACCAGCTATGGATGTTCACCCATTAGATAGGCCTATGCAGTGGAAGATCTACTGTCTGGATTTATTTATTGGCCTTTGACCATAAACATTTATTTTTGGTCTTCTTTCTTGAGTGTAGATGAATACATTCAATTTAACAAATCCCAGACAATGTCTTCTCTTTACCCAAGTGGGTAATGCAGTGCAACAACCCTGCACTGCATACTAATTGAGAATACAATGAGTTGGTAGGTAGATAAGTAAAATTATACAGCATTTAAGAAATAAATTGAAATTGTTACAAATGGGTGGACTTCTGGGATGAAAGTTTGGTTATGGCTTAACTCATCAACCAAGCCTGCCATCTGCCATGCTGCCTAGCAACCCTGATAGCTGCCAACGGAGACAGCCTTGTCAGCAGAGGAAAAAAGAAAAAGAAGTTGCCTACCAGACGAAAAGAAAAAAAAGTACAAGAAAAAAAGAAAGGAAGATAAAACTTAAGAAGATGGAGCAACACGTTGCTGTTTTGTTAGTTTTTATTTCATTGTATGCCATCTCTGAAAAAAGCGCAATGAATCATGGGATATGTTGGGCTGCGAAGGATACATCTGATGCAGCCTTCAAAACCGTGAAACGAAGGCTGCATTTCTCGGCCGCATATGAGGAGCCTTGCAGGGAGCCTTGCAAATGGAACAACCTTTGCGCGCTGCTATGACGCAATCGGTCTTCAAATGCAGCCTTCGTAGACCGCAACCCCTGAATCGAGATACAGACCGTGTCCGGACTGCCATACTAACGTCCTACTCATACTCATTTTGACTTCAATTTGAGTATGTGACGGTTGGGTATGCGAGAAATTCCCGGATGAGTACTAACTTCCGGGAAGATTTTGGGTATGAATCGATTGTATACTTTTCCTACTCAACCGCCCCACAAATTGACCCAGTGCACTGGGTCAATTCTACCCGCCCAGGAAAATGAAATATTTTCGAGCAAGTTGCCTGGCAACGACATTGTTTGGGGTCCGCGATCTGACAGCTGTACGTGCAGTCAGTCATTCATAAACTCTTACGAAGATAAATACCTAACAACATTAGAGTTACTAAGTGAAATGAGTGATGTGAGTCTGATAGTGGAGAGAGATCAGAACAGATCGCTGTTCCACACACCGCGGCTCGTCCAGCTCAACTCACAGACAGCTGAGTGCTGTGATGAGCCGGACAGAGAGCGTCGGAGGGATCCTCCGCCTCAAAAAAACACAATTATAAAACAAGAGGTCTAAAACACAGATGATGAACACAGGACTGTAAAAATCGAGTTCAATATCTAACCTGTCGAGGGCGGTTACACGCTAAACAGCGTCTAAACGGCCTGAATCTTATAAGAAGAAGAAATTCTTCATGGCTTGAGTATACTTCAACTGAAAACGTTTCGACGCACCTCGCATACACAATCGATCTTTGAGTAGACAGTATGTAGTAGGCCTATATAGATGGTGAGTATGTAGGATGTAGGACGCTAGTATGGCAGTCCGGACACGGCCACAGCCTGTATGGTGTGCATAATTATTAGGCAGTTTCTCTTTCTCAGGCAAAATGGGCCAAAAAAGAGATTTAACAGACTCTGAAAAGTCGCAAGAAACGTATTGAGAAAAAAAGACGCAAATTAACAGTCAAAGACTTGAGAAGAATCAAACGTGAAGCTACAGGAACCCATTATCCTCCAGTTGTGCCATATTCCAGAACTGCAACCTACCCGGAGTGCTCAGAAGTACAAGGTGTTCAGTGCTTAGAGACATGGCCAAGGTAAGGAAGGCTGAAACCCGACCACCACTGAACAAAACACAAAAGTTGAAACGTCAAGACTGGGCCAAGAAATATCTGAAGACAGATTTTTCAAAGGTTTTATGGACTGATGAGATGAGAGTGACTCTTGATGGACCAGATGGATGGGCCCGTGGCTGGATCAGTAACGGACACAGAGCTCCACTTCGACTCAGACGCCACCAAGGTGGAGGTGGGATACTGGTATGGGCTGGTATTATTAAAGATGAGCTAGTTGGACCTTTTCGGGTTGAAGATGGCCTCAAAATCAACTCCCAAACCTACTGCCAGTTTCTAGAAGATACTTTCTTCAAGCAGTGGTACAGGAAAAAGTCTGCATCTTTCAAGAAGACCATGATTTTTATGCAGGACAATGCTCCATCACATTCATCAAAGTACTCAATTGCATGGCTAGCCAGTAAAGGCCTTAAGGATGAAAAAATAATGACATGGCCCCCTTCCTCACCTGACTTAAACCCTATTGAGAACCTGTGGGCCCTGCTTAAACGGAATATTTACAGTGAAGGAAATCAGTACACCTCTCAGAACAGTGTCTGGGAGGCTGTGGTTGCTACTGCACAAAAAGTTGATCGTCAACAGATCAAGAAACTGACAGACTCCATGAATGGAAGGCTTGTGACAGTTATTGAAAAGAAGGGTGGCTATGTTGGTCACTGATTTGTCAGAAATTTTTATTTGTAAATTGAGTTGTTTTATTGTTCTCATTTTAACAGATGAAAATAAACAAGTGAGATGGGAAAATTTTCGTTTTTTTATTTAGTTGCATAATAATTCTGCACACTAATAGTTGCCTAATAATAGCAAAACATAAATATTCTCGTAAGAAAGACAAAACCTCAATTTTACTTTCGTAAACATTCAGGTTTAGGTTCATTAACATTTTGGATTGACAGAGAGCACTGTAGTTGTTCAATAATAAAATTAATCCTCAAAAATACAACTTGCCTAATAATTGTGCACACAGTGTAGATGCTACCTTTAGATCCCAACACTTGCATAATTACTTATGTAGGCCTACTGTTGTCCAAATGTATATAGGCTACAGTGGCTTGAAAAAGTATTCTTGAACTTTTCCACATTTTGTCATGTAACACAACCACACGTACAGAGTTGGTCAGAGTTGATAGGAAGATGGATGGAGCCAAATACAGGGCAGAAAAACCTGTTAGAGTCTGCAAAAGACTTGAGAATTAGGCGGAGGTTCATATTCAAGGAGGACTACTACCCTAAACATACAGCCATACCTACAATGGAATTGTTTAGATCAAAGCATAGTCATGTGTTAGAATGGTCCAGTCAAAGTCCAGACCTAAATTTTTTTTTTCATTTAACTTTCATTTATCCTCGAGAGACCAGTTGAGGGCTGACCCTCATTTACAATGATGTCGAGATCAAACAAATTCAAAGGAAAAACAACAATACATAAACAATATTCAATGCAAATACATCAAATACACAACAACAGGTGAAGAGAAAAACAATTGAAACATTTACACAGTGGTGAAGAGTGGCAGCAATTAAATTGAAATGGGTGAAAGTATAATATAGCCAAATTAAAACAGTTACAGGTAGAGTTTGGCAGATTTAAGATAGTTTGTTTAAATTGGTTAAAGGATATGAAGTTATTTAGTTTAATTTGTTGCTGTAAGTTGTTCCAGGAGTCAGGGGCACTGAAGCTAAAAGCTGTCTTTCCCAGCTCAGACCAGGCTTGTGGGACATAAAGCATGAGCATGTCAGTGGAGCGGGTCTGATAAAGCCCATCTGAAATTTGCAGCATTTCTGTTAAATAACGAGGAAGCTTCCCGGTCAAGGCTTTGTAAATAAAAATGTGCCAATGTGCGTCACGTCTCTCTTTAAGGGAGGACCACCCAACCTTTTCATATAAAAGACAATGGTGTGTGTCATAAGCATCTCCTGTAATGAACCTTAAAGCAGAGTGAAAAACAGAGTCCAGGAGTTTAAGACATGAATGTGATGCATGCCGGTAAACCACATCACCGTAATCAAGGACAAACATGAAAACTGCCTCAATAATCTTTTTCCTACTAAATAAAGGGAAGGTGGTTTTGTTCCTATAAAAATAGCCAATTTTTTTGTTGTAGTCGACAAACAAGATATTTCATATGAAAATTAAAAGTGAGTTTATCATCTAACCAGATGCCGAGATATACAATTGAGAATATCTGGAAATAATTGAAAATTGCTCTTCACAGATGCTTTCCATCCAATCTGAAGCTGAATCTGAAGCTTGGGCTATTTTGCAAAGAAGAATGGGCAAAAATGTCAGTCTGTAGATGTACAAAGCTGGTAGAGACATCCAAATAGACTTGGAGCTGTAATTACAGCGATAGGTGGTTCTACAGTACACCATATTGACTCAGGGGGGGCTGAATACTTTTGCACGCCACACTTTTCAGTTTTTTATTTATAAAAACAATTGTAAATCATATTTCCTTTTCATTCCACGTCACAATTATGCCCCACTTTTTGTTGGTCTATCACATGAAATCCCAATAAAATAAACGTATAGGCCTACGTGCGGTTTAACTGCAACACACCTTGGAAAAGAGAATGCCTACTACTTTTCATTCACAGATCTGATGGTGTCCCAAAGATTAAGTTGCCTGAGAACATTGCTGAAGCCACATGTTTGTTTAGCAAATGAATTAGGTCTAAGGTTTTCTATCATACGCGTGTCAATATTCGCCCAGCCACTACTGATCTCGTCACCGCCTGCTGTCTGGGGCAGGGCAGGAGGATCGCACTGCCTCCAGTCACTTGTCAAACAGCGCCGCTCCACGCTGCACACTAGACTAGCCCACTTCTCTCACGGTCACACTGACATAGTAAGCAATATAGATAAAGGTTAGAGAGCCAAGTGGACATGTGACCACCATAATAGACAGGTCGTTAAAAGTATAGACAACATTTCCATAAACCTACCGGCAATAGCTAGGACCAGTTCCCCTTTCTGTCATTAGCCTGGGTCCTATGACGTTAGAGGCTGACGGCATACAACCGAGTCCGAGGTCTGAAGGCCTCCATGGTGAAATTTATTTTCTCAAAGACTAAAGTTGCTTCCTAATAAGTGAGGTAAGACTATTTTTGTCCTGTTATGTTGTTATCGTTGAGCGCTTACACGCCAGACATCAGATGCGAGTATAGTCGTCTGGCAAGTCAGCCTAGCCTAGCTATTAGCATGCTAAGAGTGGCTCTGAAAGCAACGGGAAAGTGAATGAGTGTCAGATACTGCCAGTGAGCTACAAGCTAGCGTCAATGAGCTGCCCAATGAGAGTTAGCTACATTTTAGGAGATGTATAGCCCTTAAAAAGTCAAATTTAGCTTCTCTAAGTGCTGCTAGTGAATCTGTAACGTTTTGACTCGGGGTAAGGAAATTCCATGCCAGTACAAAGTTAATCTTCCCTGTATTGGTTAGCATTAGCAACCATAGCTTTAGTTGTCCACGGTCGCCAGCGTTCACCTTGTTTTGTTAGCAATGTTGTCATGATAACAATAATAGCGACTGAATAGCCAGACATGTAGGCTAGTCAAACAAACAAACACATTGCTCACGAGCCAAAGTTTTAGGAACGTAACGTTAGTGGCGTAACGTAAGTTAATTTAACTCAAGCTGCTTCTGCCAGCTGCACTCTGCTTGGCTTAGTATAGTTTAGTAGAGTTTATGTTGTGTTGTTTGCTTAGCCCTGGCATGAGTGAATTTGCTTATGCCCCACGAAATGCCCAAATACTATTTGACTGTCCACTTTATCTGCTCCAGTTAGCATACTAGTCTGCCCTTTAAACTGTCTCTATTGCCTGTTCCCTTCATTTCAGGTGTAGGTGCAGAGAGATGGCAAACAGCGCCGGGCTGCAGCATGTCAGCTCCTTTGCTTTTGAAGCCATGCAGAAGGTGGATGTGGTGGGCCTGGCAGCCCTCAGTGACCCGGAGCTGAGGCTGCTGCTGCCCTGCCTGGTGCGCATGGCCCTGTGTGCCCCAGCCGACCAGAGCCAGTCCTGGGCTCAGGACAAGAAGCTCATCCTCCGCCTGCTCTCTGGAGTGGAAGCTGTAAACTCCATCGTAGCACTGTTGTCTGTAGACTTTCACGCCTTGGAGCAGGATGCACGGAAGGAGCAGCAGCTTAGGTATAGTCGACTTAACACATGAGTTATATAATTGTTGCTACAGCCTGGTGATGATGTGAATGAACTGCCCTTGTACATTCCTTTTTTCATAAAAACTTAAAGGTGGATTCAGTGATTCTGGAGAATGCTTATTTTCAAAATCACTTTATGTCAAAAGCAGTGAATATCTCCCCACGATCCGCTACCTGTCCTTCCTGTCTGTGAACTGCCATGTTGCTAGCTATGGTGGGCCCCTTTGTTTACAGATATTCATGGATTTTGACAGAAAGGGATTTTGACAACAGGACTTTTCCAGAATTGCTGAATTCATCATTAATAAGACTGTTTAAAAAACACTGGCATTTAATTTTGGAAGCATACATAATCTTGTGTATCTTTCTGTCAGGCACAAGGCAGGTGGCTCTAATGGAGAAAGCATTCTGGTGTCCCAGCTCCAGCATGGCCTGACCCTGGAATTTGAACACAGCGATCCCCTCAGGAGACTACGGCTCACCCTCAGCGAACTTTTGGCTATCATGAATAAGGTGCAGTCCTAACCCACCCAGATAACTATCATTGCTTGATAAGCTGCAGAGACTGCACATTCTGTACTGGTGACTTTAGCGGCCACAGCTGACCTTTTGTGCCTCGTTTCTACCGAGTAGAGCGGGTCGGATCGGAGCATTTCGGTCCGGGTAGTTTGGCTTTTCATTTGCCAAAAGTTGGGTAGGGTACGGTTTAAGCGCACCTAACCGCTCTGAGCCGCTCCTAATCTCAGTACTCCTCCATTGGGGTACTAGCCGCCTGAAAAGCCGAAAAGGCAGAGCTACACACAGCCGTCATTTGATTGGTCGAAAGAATAATTTCCGCCATGTGTAGTCATCTCGGCAAGAGTGAAGAGAGTCTTGTGTTTTGGCGAAAATGTGAGCACAGCACTGTTTATTGTGTGGTGTTTTTCCTCGTCAATAAATTGATCAGTTGGTTACACTGTGTCCCACTGCTAGTCACGTAGCTGCCGCAGCCAGCACTGTTCGCTCACTGTCTCTATGAGTTGCACGAGCCGTCTCTGTGTGTTTACGCCATAAATAGTAGTAAATACACGCTCACAACTAGCCTGGCTCCGCCCGCCTACCTACTTCTGCTCAATTTTAATTTCACTTCAGTAATGAAGTACGATGGTCTGGTTGGACCAGACTAACTCACAACAACACGGGGGGAATAAATAAAGAAGCGGCTGGTTTGACCAAGCAAAAACGAGAGACCGCTGGCTTGACCACAGTTGGTCGAAATAATAATTTCCGCCGTGTGTAGTCACCTCGGCTAGAGTGAAGAGAGTCTTGTGTTTTGGCGAAAATGTGAGCGCGGCACTGTTTATTGTGTGGTGTTTTTCCTCGTCATTAAATGAATCAGTTGGCTACACTGTGTCCCACTGCTACGATGTCACGTATCTGCCGCAGCCAGCACTGTTCGCTCACTGTCTCTATCAGTTGCACCGAGCCGTCTCTGTGCTCACAACAACACGGGGGGAATAAATGAAGCGGCTGGTTTGACCAAGCAAAAACGAGACACCGCTGGCTTGACCACAGTTGTTCCACAGCCCGATGGTTTGACCCACATTCTGGCGGCGGCTATAGCAGTCCAGCCTAAACCCTGTCCTACCAGTAAAGGCCAGGACACACCAGTCCGACTACCCGAAAATGGAGACTGCCGATTCAGGGAGCTCCAGTCTTCCCGTCGCGGCCGAAAAAAGTGCAAAGAACACACCAAACTGACTGCTGACTTTCCGTACGCTCTGCGCTTGCGCGGGACGTAATGTCTCCATAACAGCAGGCGGCACTAATCTGTATTGTGGCCCGAAAAAATATAGAAGCCGGAAATGATGGGACGGCTCTCTAGACCATAAACATATATAGAAATACGTATTTATATTTATGGACCATAAAGAGCACCATTTTTATCAGAGAGTGTCGAGCATGGTGTCGAGCAGTCAACAAGGGTTGATGCATGCGAGTACTCGCTGAACGAAACAAACAAACACATTAAAACGATGGCTAACTGTTGTTAGCTGTTTGCTAACCGCCTCACTTCCGGGCTTCACTGATTCGCTACCCCTCCACAAATCAAATTGCTCCAACTGAAAGACTGCCCGCCGCCGATTGAACATGTTGCCCGACGACATCTACGATGACCGATTTCACGGCACACACCAAACAGATTTGTGTCCCCGCCCCCTCCCGACTCTACGACGGCGATTATCGGGCCGGTGTGTCCTGGCCTTAAGGATAGGGTCGGCGGTGGAAACACCACCGAGATCCTTTTTTTTTTTTTTTTTTTTTTTTTAAGATATTTTTGGGCATTTTTATGCTTTATTGATAGTGCAGAGAGACAGAGGTGAAATGGGGCAGAGAGGGGAGTGACATGCAGAGAACGACCGCGGGTGGGAATCGAACCCGGGTCTGCTGCTGGGCCCGGCCCGGGAGGGGGACGCCTTACCAACTGAGCTAAAGGCGCCCCCACCACCGAGATTCTTAAAAGTGAGCTGTCCCGCTCTGAGCCGCTCCGACCCGACCCGCTCTATTCGGTGGAAACGATAGAGATGTGGTAGAGAGACATTGTCGGTGCTTGAATTTAGAGAGACAGAGTTGTCCTAATTTCAGTATGACTGACATAACTCAGAATTATTCAAAATCTCATACTGAAAAAACTTAATCATTGTACTGTAATTGCTTTGCAAATCTTTTATTGAATAAAAATACCTTTGAAAGAAAATCTCATACTGGAAATGGGTCTCCGATTTAGAGAAGCAAGATTTTATTTTTTCATAAAAGCATCAGCTGGTATCATAAATTATTCCTACATTTATGTCAGCTGCATTCCCGTTGTCTGACAAGTTATTTATTTCCCTGTTCTACAATTACAATTGTCCTTCAGTACTTTGATCTTCACCTAATGCATGACTTGGCTGATTGATCCACAACGTCTGTTTTTCTTGATTATTTCTGCAGGTGGTAGATTCAAACGGAGAGTTTTTCTTGAAGTCCTCGGAACTCTTTGAAAGCCCTGTTTACTTGGAGGAGGTCGCTGATGTCCTTTGCATTTTGCAAGCAGGTACCCGACTTCTTTCATTCTTCTTGATATTTCTTAACGTAAATGTGTTGTGGACGTAGGATTTTGAATACTGTAGTTTTTGAACACCTAGTGTGTTCACTGCAATATTAAAAATTGCGTAACCCAGAATGCCTGTCAATAACACAGCTGGCAGATGAAAGATCAGCTCACGTAAAAGTTTGAAATTATGCTAGACGCTAGATTTAAATGAAATCCCAAATTGAGGCTCTTATTATGTATGATAAGGATTTGTAGACACTTAGTCTACTTGCTAAAATGTGAACCCGGATATGTTGAGTACCCCAAAGTTTTATGTTAGAAATGTAAAGTATGGGTCCCCAGCATGTTGAAACTGCTGGATGCTAACTTGCATATGTTGGGCAATTAGCGTAGCATAGCATAATTAGCATTAACTAGCATAATTACCTATATTGACAATATTTCAGCAACTGCTTGGCCAATTCAGACAATATTAGAGTGGTTTGGGGGGTTATTGAGGATGAAGAATCCACTTCTAATATTTACAAAATTCAAAATGGCGGTGGATTTCTTGTTTCTTCCAGAGCTTCCTTCCTTGCTACCCATTGTGGATGTGGCCGAGGCGTTGCTTCATGTCCGTAATGGAGACTGGTTCCTATGTCTGCTGGTTGCCAACGTCCCCGACAGCTTCAATGAAGGTAATGCATCTGTTCCATAACACAGAGACAGAGTGGCTGTTTGATTGCCTGTTGTAGCTTCATCAGTCAGTGTACCTGCTTGGCAGAAGTAGCGCTTCACTACACATTTTCAATAGAAGCTTTCTGTGATGGCTTCAGTATAACTGTAGACAGATTGCTATTGAGATGCCATCACTTGTTTTCCTTCTGAGTTAAGCTGTTTCCTCTCTTAGTTCTAGCCTTGCCAATGCTTTATGTATTTGTCTGTGATTGATGTTGAACATTATTGCCTCACAGATTTGGCTGTGTGTGCTTTAAAAGAGATGCATGTTAAGAAAAATGCCCTATGCCCCCTTATCACACAAACATCTTGTGTATGTGTGAATGTTATTAAAAGTACTCATCAACTAATCCCTATGGTTTAGGTACAAGAAAGTGTGTGTGTGTGTGTGTGTGTGTGTGTGTGTGTGTGTGTGTGTGTGTGTGCGCGCTTGACAAGCTGCAGACTAGCTTTTAGTCCCCAAATAGCTTGTTATTTGTGATGTGAAATGAATGACTGCGTGTCTCCAGAACATATTAAAATCATTTTAAAAACTTTATTAAACGTACAAAGGGAACATGAGAAAAATGCTGTATTCTGAAGGTTCTTGATTATATGGTCAAGCTTATTAATAGTGAACATGACATTGGAAAAATTATACAGCGTTACAGTCTGTCAGTTGTGCACAGAAAACCAGGAGACCTTTGGGCAAGGAATACATTAACAAGCAAACATGGCATACCATAATAAAGGTTCAGTAAGCGAAATGGTCAGTTTAGCTAACTTCCTGTCAGTGACTGCAGTTACCCGCGTCACCACATGAATGCACTGCGGTCTTCAAGCAGCGAGTCATCTAGCATAACCTCAGATCCATAAGTGTGATAAAACATGATAAAAAAATCAAAACAGACATTGGGAAGGATTTTTACCTGCTCCGCCATTGTAGGCCCATAAACATTCACCCATCTGTCGCTCTGCACGTGCAGTTGTGCACCGGCAGTGAGACGGGTGCTGGTTTGTAGCGTTTTTTCTTCTGATTGGCTATCAGTAGTGGGATCCCCGAAAAGTTTATTTGCCGATTACATGCAGAACGAGTGACTGAGAGATCGGCTTTATGAAACGTGCACACTATATAAGTGATCACTGTATGAATGAAGAGCGATTTAACACTTATATTTACATACAAAATCGCTTACTTCACCTTTTAAATGTGTGGATTGATTGTATTGTATTTGCCTTTGTTTGAAAATCGGCTACAGTGAGCATGTTGCATGTTGTGAGCATGTTGCTAAGCAGCAAATCACATGGTACAAAACATCGACATGTTCAAATTCTGAATTGTTTAATGATCCTTGTTTCCATAACTGTGTGTATGTGGTTGCAGTTTGTCGAGGTCTGATCAAGAATGGAGAGCGTCAGGATGAGGAGAGTGTGGGAGGGCGACGCAGGACTGAAGCCCTCAGGCAGCTCTGTCAGATGAACCCTTCACAGGCCCTCAACATCCGGGCTATGGTGGTCAGTTACTCATACAGTTACTCATATAATTACAGGACTCCAAACTAGCACCATAATCGCACTTAATTTTTTGCATATGATGTATTCCGGATGATTTAATTCCTCATACAATATGACCGAGATGCTCCTATCTTGTTTTTTTTTTCACATGAAACGCGGAGTCAGCGATTTCTGGAGAACGCTTGATGTGAAAGTCACATTTTGTGACTTTGCTGACTCCATCTTTAATTTTGCATTTGTAAACCAAAATTATTACTTGTTAGCATCATGTTTAGCGTCTCATTAGTTAACTTCTGCTATATGCTTTCATGACTAAATGATTGTATTACATGATGGTTGCATCCAATTTTGCCAGTCATTTGGACAAACAAATTTACATAAAAAGATAAGTGTGATCATGACAAGAATTTTCTGAAACAACTTGTCTTAAAGCTACAACGAGTAAGTCGGCACGTTGGCGACACCTTTGAACAAAAGTGGTAGTATTTTTTGACGCCAGCTGTCGTGAAGCTGTTTTCTAGCTCGTGCAGGGCCTCAAGATTCAAATAATCAGGAAGCAATATAGTGCGTCCGTGTGTTGAAAGTGTGAGGGCACCGGACTCTTTTCGGCTCGGTGAGAGTGGTTAGTGACACGGCATCAACTACACCTGATTGCAATGAGTTGATCCATTGTCACCTCTCACGGAGCTGAACGAGTATGTGTCCCTACACAAAGCGAATGAACGAGAGACGGCAGTTAGTTATGGATCACGATGAGGTAATGTGTTTATGTTGTTGTAAATAATGACTATTTCAGATGAATAATGGTCATCTGATGATGCTGGTGAGGCAAAGTAAACTTTGTTTTAGTAGGCTACCGCTCATTCATTTAGGAGTAAACACTGCAGTCTAGGTTCACTCCGTGAAATTGTGTATACGTTGCTTGACAACGCCCTCCCGCCCGCCTATCACTCTCCCTTTTAGCTTTTCTTCATTGCATTTTCTTTTTTTTCTTTGATGGTTCAGCCCCGTTATCAGTCATTATGACGACAAATAACTGTCTCAAACAAGGCTCCCGCTCCCCTTTTAGGGTGACCAGATCGCATTTCCATTACTTTTCACACGTCCCTTTCATACGAGATGTTGTCCCGCATTGCTATTGAAAGTGAGCCCCCCTTTTAAAATGCGTGTTTTATAATCTGGCATTTATCCGATAGCTGTGAGGACACAGCAGTCTCCGTTTGTCTGTGTGTGTGTTTGTCTGTGTGTGTGTGTATCGGGCTGCTGGGCTCAGTGGGCTGAGCTCTGTGAAGGTGCTGCCTGCAGTGCTTCAGCGTTTATCTTCCTGTTACTTCAAAATAAAAGCCAACTCACGTTTGTCAAGTGAAATGCTAATGTGAAGCCAGTGAAATGCTTTTAATGTGAAGCCGCAGCCTTAATGCTCTATTTGTTAAACAGTAGCTAACTTAACTGCAGCGCGCTGATCTAAAGATAGTGTTTTTTTAATATAGAAAGCTGTGTCTCTGGCATTACCGGTGGTGACACGAGTTTATTTTGCTAAAGAAACGGCACTTTGTCCCGCATTGTCCCGCACAAACATAGTCTTTGTCCCACATCTGGTGAATTGGGATCTGGCCTCCCTATCCCCTTCCCTCACCTGGAGTGATAGGCTTCTCAAATCGCGTTCCTGCGCCACACTGAAATCTGCGACCAATACGGATATGTGACCATAGAGCATGCACGCGTGAACCGAAAATCGGACTGGGTGTACGACCAGATCAAATGCAGTAATAAAAACTATATAAAAACGTCTTTCTTTGCACTGATGGTCTCGTTTGCTGTTAAAGGTAATTTATGATTATGAGAGGAAACATGAGGCTGTTTAAAAGATATTTAAATGTTACTCGTTGCCGCTTTAAGTTATTTCTCTTGACATAAAAGGAAATTTGAGGCATAAGACAGCCATGCCTTATCCATCTACCTCATCTTTTAGTTTAAATCTTTCTGATCAACACAGTGGAGCATTAAGCAAGTGGATATTTACCTCAGGAGTTGATGGTAAGACCAAAAACTGAATTAATCAGAGTGAATATCACTCCTACATTCATCAGCTGGATACAAAACACAACAATAAATAAATGATTATGTTACTCCATCACTGCTGGACGTTTAATTTATAACCTCCAGCCAACGAAAATTGGTTAATGCAGGTTTAACAAAGGTGGTGTCATAATTTCATCTTTTAATGTAATCAATATTATAGTCATACTATAATATTATAACTGATGGTATCGAATATACTGTATATTTGATACCATCAGTTGAAAATAATACATGCCATGTGTTACACAGCGTTGTAAATTAAGAATGAATTGCCAGCAAACCCTCTTTGAGCTGTTACTTCTGAAGTTTTTTCACATTTTATGGACCACTCAACTAATCAATTTATCAAGAAAATAATTGGCATATTAACTAATAACTTTTTTTTAAATTATTATTACCAATTGTATGGACTAGTGATATGCTTAACATTACTAGTTATCTCACACAAACTCACTTAATAAACGCTAGAAACACAGACAATGTATGTCTGTACTGATATTGTGAATACTATCCCTGATGGGAGTCTTATTGCTTCCTCCTGCTCTCAAGGAGGTTACAGCACAAGGTCAGTTATTGAATGAGGCCCGAGGAGCTAGTAGAAATTCAAAGTCTCGCTAAAGGATTTATTAGCATTCTCAGAGCAATAAAATGTAAAAATGTATATTTTGCAGTTATGGCCTCAGGGTGACATGGCCATGGGCTTTGCAATCATATAATGATAACTGCTGTTTATTTGTTAGTTTTTTTTTTAAATAACTCAAACATGATGTATAACTTTAATTTCTAAGTATATAATAGGAGATGGATTGTCTATGAGTCTCATTCCCTATGTTATTGTGTGTATTGTTAGGTGGAGGAGTGTCACCTGCCTGGTCTGGGGGTGGCTCTGACTCTGGATTATAAACCAGACACAGCGGATGAGGCAGTGAGTCCCCTGGTGTCTTACGTTAGCGGCCTGCTCCTGGGTACCAACAGCAAAGTCCGGACCTGGTTTAGCATGTTCATTCGCAATGGACAACAGGTGAGGGGCCATGGTTTATCCTATATCGCACCTAATGTTACTTAATTACAACCATGCACATTGCACACACACTTAATCCAAGTGTACTGGAAGAAATAGGGCTAAATAAAAGGTGCACTAATATTTAACTTTTTTTTTTTTTTTTTTAAGATATTTTTTGGCATTTTTATGCTTTTTATTGATAGCGCAGAGACAGAGTTGAAATGGGGCAGAGAGGGGAGTGACATGCAGAGAACGACCGCGGACTGGAATCGAACCCGGGTCCGCTGGCCGAGGCCCATGGGGCGGACGCCTTACCAACTGAGCTAAAGGCGAACCCCTCTAATATGTAACTTAATGTGTGTCAGAGAAGTGAACGGTGTGTAAGCTATATTCTAAACTGGATAAACAAACGTTCTTTAAATAACAGTGTTTGAAGTAAGAAAGCTTCATTAAAAGTTAACTTTTCACTGTTGTTAACAGCAGCAGGGCCCACAGTTTGGTTTACAAACATTTGGTTCCAGGTTCCTCAAAATGATTTAGTTTTGATTTATGATGATAGCATATACATGTAGAGAAAATGTGTTTTGTAAACTAACTAAATCTAGAAATGTGATAACATTTGATTAGCTATTCTTTTTAAAGATTTTTATTTTTGGCATTTTTTTATGCTTTATTGATAGTGTAGAGACAGAGTTGAAATGGGGCAGAGAGGGGAGAGACATGCAGAGAATGACCGCGGGCTGGAATCGAACCCGGATCCGCTGCTGGCCGAGGCCCATGGGGGGGACGCCCTACCAACTGAGCTAAGGGCGCCCCCTTGATTAGCTATTCTGAATAAGGCGTTAACATGTGTTGTGTCCGTAGTAATTAGAGTAGCATCACCTTGGTTGGTATTAATGCGGAAATGCAGGCACTTGTTAGTTAATGAATTTTTTATTGCTCGTCCTTTATCATGTTAAAGTACAAACTGGTTGGACCTAGAGTAAGCACTTGGATGGGAGCACAGCAGTTGACCCTTGTCTTTCTCCCCTGCTCTCTCTTTCTCTCTGTTATGCCAGCGAAAGAGAGAAAGCAGCTCTGTGCTGTGGCAGATGCGCAGACAGCTGCTGCTGGAGCTGGTGGCCATTCTGCCGCGCTCCCGCAGCACACACATGCCCAATGACCGGGGCATGGAGGAGGAGGCCGGCTCAGGGTATTCTGGCCTCAGAGAGGAGCATGTAGTGAAGGCCAGCGCACTGCTCCGACTGTACTGTGCCCTTATGGGGATTGCAGGACTCAGGTACAGTAATGGAAGACGCAGTAGCCCTCCCTCTGGATATCTGATCATTATGTTATCATGATTGATGTCTATTTGATTGTTTTTGCAGTACAGGGCTGCACGATTCGCTTAACTGTGAATAATGTTAATGATTCACAATTTTGTTTAAATATTTTTATATCACTATTCTCTCCTAACAATTCTTTTTTTTTCAACAAAAACATTTACTGAGACACACAAAAAATGTTTTATGTTATGTAATAATTCATCAGTTTGGACAACCCCCCACTGTATTTAAATAGTGCTGCACCATCAATCTAATTGCAGTCGCGAAGTGAGCTTGTGCAACGTGAGCTTGTGCAACTACATAACCGCACAAATAGCTGCGAATGCGATTAAATGTGCGCGCATGTGTCTGTTAACATTCCAACCTCTGGTCTTTTTGGTTGCGCTCCTCAGCTGCTGTGTGTGTGTGCGCGCGCCTGCGTATGTGTATGCGCACCCACGTTACGGCCAAGCCGACACTGAACTGTAGCGGAAAACAAAACCAACGTCTGCTCTTTAGGGATATTTTAGATTCAAGTACAGCCACGTTTACCAGATAGAAGTGCTGAGAAAAACTTGTTAAGTTAAAGTGCCTGTGGCAACACTCCCAGGCTATCTTCTCAGACAGCACATAGAAAAGTCAGATGAATGCAAGAGAGTGATAGTGGCCCAGGCAAGTTTCAGTGAGTTTACTGAAGTGCAACACTGCTACTGTCCTTGCACTTAGGAGGAATGCATTTAAATAATAGGCTACTAGTGTAAATTCAAGCCTTATTTATTTTTAAATGATTCTTAATATATCAATGTATTATAATTGATATATTAAGCCTTGTGTAGCCCAGTGTAATTTATATAGCAGCTGGAATTGTTCCAAAACAAATGAGTTAACATTGGACTCCACTCATATAGCGCTTTTCCCTGGTGTTTCACAGACTCAAAGCGCTTTACATTGTTTTGTATACATTCACCCAATCACACACATTCATACACCGATAGCAGCAGCTACCACGTAGGGTGCAAGCTAACTATCAGGAGCAATTCGGGGTTCAATGTCTTGCCCAAGGACACTTCGACATGTGGCGGGTAGACGGGGGATCGAACCTCCAACCCTGCACTCCAGTGGCGACCTCCCTGCAACATTCAGTGTGACTAGGCGAATATGAACAAGAGAATTATCATTAGGGATGCACGTAGTGACCCATTTCCCCAACGTTTAAAAGGAAGTTTTAATTTAGATTAGTCTACTACTCTATTTAAAAAACAGTGAGAAAACCAAGCACAATGTAAATGCTTTAAGAGCCCTTCAGCCTTAACATTCTTAATCTAGACAATTACCAAGCTGTTAAGGTAAATGCTGTTGTAATGTGCGACGCGCTGTTTATTATCAATATAACGGCCCGTTATCAGACACACGCTCCGTCAAGTTATCCAAGGCAGAGCTTTTAGTTTGGGCAGAATTTGTTATTTCACTTGCAGGGCTGTACGCTTATTTTTTTAGGTGGTAGCACTGGTGCTAGCAAGCAAAAAAAATCAGTAGCACAAAAATAAATTCAGTAGCACACAAAGTATGATCGAAAACTTGCATAACCTTAACCCATGCATTTAGCTTTAATTACCTTTTAGCCTGTCATCTTGGTCTCATTTGAAATTCTCAATAAATTTCATATCCTAGTGTGTGCAGTAATAATTGTAGAAAAATTAATAGGGGTGCACTGATTGTAATTTAGACAAAATAATCTAACCTGCCTGCCAATTGCAATTTTTTGCTGATTCAGAATTATTTCTCCCCATAAAATTAATATCTATATATTTTTTGTATATAGGCTACATATCATTATTATATTCATAATAATAAACATTTTTGGTAAAGGTCCTTCTGTTAATTAAAACCTATAACTTTAAAACATATAGCCTATTAAATAAATAAGTATACATATTGTTACAATTTAGGATAAGTTAAATAGTTTGTTGTGAATGTGTTGGGAGTAGTTCTTCAGTGGCTTATCAGTTATTTCAAACTTTGTTTAAATAGACTACTGTTGTTGACTGCTCTCTGCAGCTGAAGCAGTTGGTTTTCAAGCTAGCGCACTGCAGGGCTGTGAAGTGCGAACTTCCTGTTCTTACCGGCTTCACGTTTGGCTAGTAACATGCTTTTAATGTGAAGGCGCACAGGAAATGTTCTGTTTGCACACGCGCTAACTTAACTGCATGCCGTCTCCTTCCGGTTATTACCGTTGGTAAAGTGTATTAGACGCTAGAATCGCCGCACAAGCACAGGTCCCGAGCACACATCTTTCACCAGCCAAAGTGGAGGGTGGACTCAATAACTTACTTGCCTAAGACTACATTTACCCGAATTTGGAGAGTGTTAATGTAGAGCCCTCTAAAAAGCAGTGTTGAGCAGCACTCCTCTGTGTCTCAAACAGACAGCATCTGCTCATTAGCACTCGTGCGAGTGTACTTGTATTCATCATCGCACGTGATCAATTTCAGTAGCAAATGCGATCAAAACTGTCGCACTGTACAGCCCTGACTTGTGTCTTTATAAAGTTTCTTGTTAAACGTAAGTGTAGGCTACTGTTAACTTATCACTGGACCACCGAGTCCCGCTGTGTGTTTTGGGTTCGTCTCCACCGCCGTGCGTAAAGGCAGCATTATACCAGCTGACGGGAGGAAAAAGAAAAAATCATCTGACGAACGCGAGTAAACACAGCGGGCCTTAAGGCAGCGGTCAAGAAAACCTTTTTGCTTTGCTTTGTGCTCTCACATTTTTTTATCTCTCTCCCTCTCTTTTACTAGCCCACACATATAGGTCTACACACGTTATGTCCAAGCGATGGGCAATTCATCACTAACCGACTAGTATTTCTGGTGCCGACTAGTGAGGCAGCGGACGTTTAAACGTTGAACCGACTAGTCCTATGCCATACCGCATAGATATATGAATCAAGATCACGATAATTATACGATTTAATTGTGCTGCCCTATTTTACAGTTTGATTTTGCCATTTGAATGTCCTCTTGTTTTTAAATGGGGAATGCTTTATTTAGTCCAGTCCAGATATTAATAGCTTTCTACGGTCAATACATTATGTTTCTTGATATTAATTCTGAATCCTATGTGATCCCTCCTCAGACCCACAGATGAAGAGGCAGAGCAGCTGCTGCAGTTGATGACCAGCCGGCCCCCTGCCACTCCTGCTGGCGTTCGCTTTGTCTCTCTGTCCTTCTGCAAGCTGCTAGCCTTCCCTACTCTGGTCAGGTACATACAACCAGTCATATACACTTCTTGACTTATTCAGCAAATACAAATGGCATCGGGAACACAAACTAACAGTGGTCAAGAGTTGTGACTTCATGCCCCCTGATAGAAGTCTTTCTGCATATTGTGGAATGTGTGTGTGTGTGTGTGTGTGTGTGTGTGTAGCACCCCGGAGCAAGAACAACTGATGGTCATGTGGCTGAGCTGGATGATCAAAGAGGAGGAATACTTTGAGAGGTAAGGTGTCTTTCTTTCTAATAATGTGGCATGATCAGCAGGTTCTACTGTATGGATGACCTGTGGGTCTTAGGCCCGGTTTCCACCTGGGATTATGATTTGATTTTGGTCATCTGATCAAAGGTGGCCAGCTCTCAGTCCGTGTGTTCACACTTGTCTTTTCAAATGTGACTTCTTTGTCTACTTATACCATTTACCCGCTCTGTATGTAAATCAACACGTACATCGTTTCCGTTTGCATTTTTTATTTTTTATTTATTTATTATTTTTTTTATTTTAATGTTTATTTGACAGGGACAATACATACAACATTGCCACAAAAAAAATGGGAAAATGTGATGCATATAAGACGTCTAGCTTCAGCTAATTTGCAGTCTTTGTCCCTGGGTCAGGCTTTAAAATACAATCAAAGATACTAAATACAATAAATGCAGTGATAGAGATACAGTGAATAATATAATTAATAGGTACCATGAGTCAATACACAAAGCTGTAGTTTTACATTTCAGATTAAAACACAATTAAATTTAGCATTAAACATTAGTAAAGTGCTCTATTAAAATAACTTGAGAAACGTTAATGTTCACATTTCTGCTGCTGCTTGAACCACTGTTTAACTTTCACACTAAAACTGTTTAGTTCTGTTTGGGATTTAATCTCTGATGGTAGAGAATTCCATAGGTGTGTACCTTGCACTGAGAGAGATAATTGGCCAAATGTTGTCCTGCATCTTCGAACTTTACAGTTTTGTTTGGTTATACTCCTTGTCATTGTCCGGCAGTTGTCAGTCTTTTTAAAGATCTGAGACATTGCTTTTGAGACATTTGTGTTTTTAACCGGTCGGGTTCAAACAAGTAAACATACAGGGCTGTGCAGTGCCACAGTTTTAATCGCATTTGCTATTAAAATGCATTACGTGCGAAGATAATTACAAGTCTAGGTTGACGAGATGGGCTACTGTCTCATTTAGACAAGGAGGAGCGATGCACAACACTGCTTAGAGGGCTCTACATTAACACTCGCCAAATGCAGGTAAATATCATAGATAGTTTATAAAAGTAAAAACTCTTAGGTGAGTAAATTATTACACCACTTTGGCTGGTGAAAGATGTGTGTTTGCCGGGCGGCTTTTCTAACGTCTGCTACACTCTTGTCACCACCACCAGTACACGGCTTTCTATATGCAGTTAAGTTACTGCATGTGCGAACAGAATATTTCCTGTGCACCTTCACATTAAAAGCCTGTTACTAGCCAAACACGAGTTGACTTTTATTTTTAAGCAGATAAGAACAGGAAGTCGTTGCCTTGCAGCTCTCCAGTCAATAGCAGCGATTTCCGGGTTTTCAGATTTACGCAGTGAAATGAAAACAGAGGACAGAAAGCTTGTCATTTGCAATACTGGCGGATGCAACTAACGTTCATGAGGCTTCTATAAAAGCTGCATGAACGCCAATGATGCATTTTCAACATATTTCCACTCAGACAGGGGGCGGCAGTTGAGTAGGAGGTCCCTAATGTGAACAAAAGTCACTTTGCTGTTTCCACTACCAAATGAATGTGGACACTTCCGAATGTGGTTTTTGTGATCCGACTATGTGATTTTAATGAGTTATATTGTGACATAGTAATAACATGATGATAATCACAATAATAAGTGCATACCTCATATCTACCTTGATGCAACTAGCATGATCATTGAATTCAAATGTCTGTCCTGTGCGATGCTAGTCTCTCACTTGCCTTGCATTCCTTATGTGTGTCGTCCTTCCAGTGCTGCAGGCGTAGCGGCTTCTTTCGGAGAGATGCTACTACTGGTTGCTATGTATTTCCATAGCAACCAGCTCAGCTCCATAATTGAGTTGGTGTGCTCTACTTTGGGGATGAAGGTAAGGTGGAAGGCAGTGAGAGCCTGGCTGACCAGCTCCTGGCCCCCAGTGCTCCACATACAGACCTTTGCAAGATACACATATCTACACAAATACACTCTATACCGCGTGGCCAATTTGTTGTGTTATAACTTATTAAGGGTACTATTGTGTCCTACCTGTGTGATACCTGTAGTGTTCCTGTCCCAATGTGTTTTTCACTAAGATGTGTGTTAATGTTATTGGATTTAGATCCTGCTTCTTCCCACCTCCAGGGCAATCCTCTCAATTCAACGTTGAGCCTGCCATGTAGGGCTGCTCGATTATGGCAAAAATGATAATCACGATTATTTTGATTGATATTATAATCACGGTTATTAAAGACGATTATTCATTGTAGGGATGCACCAAAATGAAAATACAGCCAATTCTTTCAACATTACATAAACAAAACTCCCAATTGTGCTCCTCAAACATAGCCTACAACTAAAAAGCCACACAAAATAAATAATCAGTAAAACCTTCGAATCTAAGAGTAAAATTAATATTTTACTAGGGATGTGATTGTGAACCATTCATTGATTTGTACTTCGACTTATAAGAGGAGGTAGGCTATGAATCTACAAAAAGATCGACTTATTGCCTTCTTTTTTTTTTGCAGTGCACGTTGAGTTGCTGTAAAAAAAACTACACCACAGCTGACACCGTAACGTTCAGACTTCAGAATATGCATCAGAGCGCTGATCATAAAAATTAGACGCTTTATTTAAACAAAGTCCATGCTTAGATGCTGGTTGTAACTTTTCGTCTGTAGACTGAAACTAACGGAGGGGGTGCGTCTCACTGTATATTTGCTCTTGTCGCGCAGATAGTTTGCCGACATGGCACAATATATTCAGGCTCGAGAAATGCAATCAGAAAGCGGAAACCTTTCCCCTCAACAACGTTAACGTGCAGGAATCCCCGACTATCATTTTACCCGTAGAGCCACAGAGCTTTTCTGCGCGGCGGCTCACACCGGCAAGTTCTCACAGTGAATGACACCGTTACCCACCGCCATCACAGTGTCTCACTCACACCATGTTTCACCGAGTGAAACGCTGCTTCAATCGCGCAAGGCTTTTGTGTTTCGGTGTAACATCCTGGACGAGCGTTTTAACTTTATGCTGAATAAACAATTGCACTGGAATCGCTGAAAGCGACAGTGTTCGGACGGGGGCGGGGCGGAGCGGAGCGCAGGTGGAGACAGACAGAAGGGTGCGCTGCATTTACTACACATGACCCGGCGTGCCGTACAATAACCGTTTTATTACGATTATCTTGTTTTCATGATTGAGGGAAGCCAAAATTGTAACCGAAATTGAAATTCAATTAATCGCCCAGCCCTACTGCCATGTAGTTTTTGTTATCATGGTGTTTGTTATAAACCTTTTAATTTTTTATTTGTTTGCCAACCTAATCCAGATTGCCATCAAGCCCAGCTCTCTGAGCAAGATGAAGACTATCTTCACACAGGAGATCTTCACAGAACAGGTGCATATATTATTAATCTATTCTTTTGCACATTTTCAACCTGCTAAGTCCAGTGTTCAATCATTTGTTTGTATACTTATGTTGGCCTGTTATTCTCATCAACAATCACTTGTTTTCTACATTAAGGTTAATTCAGGAAAGTAAACGCTTGTCCTTTAACAACTCAAAATTAAATAAAATGTCCCTCCTAAAGGTTTTGAATTGACCCCTGAATCCTTTATGTATACTCGGCAGTTTGCCTTAGTGTTTTCCTTAGTTATCATTATTAACATTATCTGTGGTACGATGGTGCATCACGGTGACTATTAGGCCATCAAACAAACACATCTTACTCTTTATAACTTCATAGTAGCCAAATTAATAAACTCTTTATATACATGAAAGCACATTAATATGTTTTCTTATGTTTCTTTAGTCCGTTTTAAAGTGAAGTGGAAAACTGTCATGGAGCAATCATGAAGCCTCGCATTTCCATTCCATCAGAAGAGCCAGAAAAGCTTATAATTGAAGAAGCCAAAATACAAATATTAAACTAATAGTTCTCAATGTACAGATAAAAACACTATTTGTAGGTTTTTCTTTGTCTATTTTGCATCTCTGCTTTCACATAACTTGTGTATTATTTTTAGGTGGTTACAGCCCATGCTGTGCGGGTTGCAGTGACAAACAACCTAAGTGCCACCATCACAGGATTCCTGCCCATTCACTGTATCTACCAGCTGCTTCGAAGCCGAGCCTTCACCAAGCACAAAGTCTCCATCAAGGTGGGAGCAATATATACGGCTCATATTGACCACCAGATGACTAGCCGCTAAGTGTTAAAGCCTGTTTTTTAAACATGGATTTTGTCATCTGTTCCTGTCTCTTTTTCTAGGATTGGATCTATCGCCAACTGTGTGAAACCACTACCCCCATCCACACCCAACTGATTCCCCTAATTGACGCCTACATCAACTCCATCCTCACTCCGGCATCCAAGGCCAACCCAGAGGCCACCAACCAGCCAATCACTGAGCAGGAGATTCTCAGTGTCTTCCAGAGCTCTGCTGGCGTGAGTCAAAACCTCAAATGGCCCCATAAACAGTTTGTGGTTTGTGTTTGTGTGGTGTTCTTCATTTTACATAACGTATTTTAATAGTATCTGTTGAATTAGTTAATATTGACTAAAGTTCACCCACCTTGCCTAGTGTAAATGTTGATAGTTAGCCTGCTATCGGTGTATGAATGTGTGTGTGTGAATGGTACTGTGTAAATGGGAACAGGTCTCCCTTGAAAAAGAGTCTCCGGTCTCAATGGGATTTACCTGTATAAAAAAAAGAAGTGCTCCAGATATTTTTTGTGTGGCTGATGAATGTATTGAATGGATCCATTCCCACATTCAGTGATGTTGCAGGGCCATTTTGTGCTGCCTGTCTCTGATCTGTGGATGTGTCTCTTTCTCTATTGGTTAGCAAGGGGAGGGCAGTCGAGGAGGACGACAGCGCTACTCTATCACAACCCAACTCCTTATCCTCTACTACATCCTGTCGTATGAGGAGAGCCTGTTGGCCAGCACCAAACAACTGGGTATGAACAAGGCGTTAACATGTATCCCGTATACCTCTGCTCTCTCACTGTGATGTTGGCTCCCAGTGACAGGTGTCATACTGACAGGTCAACCTTACACCTTGGGCCCCTAATCATGTTCATTAGGGTCATTTTCTCTTCTTCGTCCTGTCTAAAGTGCACCCATTGTAGGCAATGGGCCGATAACCGGTGTCAAGGGTATACCGCAGTTTGAGAAATTTGAGATTTGAAACCACTATATTCCATCGTACCGTTCTTATTTATTAGCCAGACATTTCAAAGTAACACATTTGAGAGCTGTTATAGCAATACCATGATATGATACTGTGGTATATTTGCTTAAGGTACGGTCAGAATATTATACTGGCCCATGCCCAATCCTTTGTCATGTCCTCTGCTCCAGTAAAGGAGGTATTGTGTTTGAGATAGGGCTGTGCCATATCATACCGCCCGCGATAATACCGGTTTAAAATTTTACGTGATTAAAAAAGTGTCACATCATGATATAATGACGTATGACTCACCCATAATAACCCACCCATTCACATTCCCTACCGCACATGATACTCAACAACACACACGCACACACCGAGAGCGAGACCGGTGTGTCAGCCGGACACTGCAAACAGCAAGCTGACAGTGTTTTCTACTAGTGCATTCAATGACCAGACATTGATGTTGCCTACGGTGTTATTAATATTTTTTTTATATATATCGTCATAAGTATCGTTATCATAAATTTTCTGGAAATATCATTTTGGGCCTCATCGCCCACTGTTACGGCCGGGCCCCAGGCTCGTTGGCCGGCCAGTAGACATGTAAATAAACCAGAAGAAACAAAGCAATCAAAGTCGTAACGTGATTTATTCAAAATAATCCCACAACACAACTCAACACAGGAGGCTGCAAATAAAAAGGAAAACGGGAGGAAGCCTGGGGCAGCACAGTTGGTCTGCAATATTGCCCAGGTCTTCCTCCAGCTAAACTATAACCCCGGCCCCTCTAAACTACGATAAACAAAAAGAACACAACCTAGCAGCCCCCCATAAGTAAACCAACCAAAACTAAGGCGACAACCGGCAGCCCACAGCAGGTCAGCCGCACACCGTCCTACAGCCAGGCAGGGAGAGAGAGAAAGCCAGCCGCCCAGGCCACGCCTTTAAACTCCACAGGATTGGAAGCACCTGGCCCCAATCAGGCCCCAGAACACCTGGGAGAGAGAAAGAGAAAAAGGAGGCAAGAGGAGGGAGGAGGAGAAAGGTGGGAGCGCGTAACACCCACCCCTAGTTTGAGATATGGAGGGATTTGTCAGGCAGTCAGAGGAGAAGGGCAGCGTTTGTCCTCTGTGAAGTGGTATGAGATGCTCTCACTCTGGATGTGCAGCCATTCATCCTGTTCTCTGGCCTGCTTCATAGAGAAAGAGCCAAGTACAATGGGAGTGGAGCTAACTAGGACAGCTGTAGATTAGATATCGCAATATCAGGTAGCCTAGTCAGTGTTTATTCTCTCCCATGACGAGCTCCTCTCTTGCCCTCCATTAAGCCAGATTTATGGGAGAGTTTACGCCCATCTCTTTAATTGCTGTGTTTACCCAAAGTGCCCCTGCAGCCTTCAAGGAAGGAGTAATGAAGCCCATCAGCAGTGGTAATGAACCCACATCAATGAGAAATCACCTGCGCTCCTCCAACGCATCAGCACAGCAGCTCTGGTGCCTTACACCGCCTAAATACAGCACTTAAATGCTGTTTTGGTCTTTTTTCTTGCATTCCGTTTCCTGTCTTATAGATTTTTTTGTTCACTCCCTTTTTTCCTTTTTTCTCAGCACTGATGCAGAGGAAGCCAAGGTCCTACTCTGCAGCCTTGATGGACCAGATCCCTATTAAGTACTTGGTAACTCAGGCCCAGGGACTGCAGCAGGAGCTAGGGGGTGAGACATGGTCTTAATGCTTGGTTAAATCTCTATACTAACATTTGATTTACTAACATGGTAACTTTCCTCTCTGTTCCCAGGTCTGCACTCTGCCCTGCTGAGGCTGCTGGCCACTAACTTCCCCCACCTGTGTCTAGTGGAGGACTGGGTGTGTGAGGAGGAGGTGACTGGGACCCTGCCCCTTCTGAGGAGAATGATGCTCCCCAGCAACACCTGCAGATACACCCAGAGCCAGCTGCACCAGGGTGAGAGGCACTAAGCTGCTCATTTTCTAATTAGAGCTCCCACCTTTTGCTGTTAAAGGTGCTACGAGGAACTTTGAAATATTTCTGAAATAAATTACATGTGACAGCACGAGACCATTATTGCAAAGAATGATATTTGTATATAGTTATTTCTAAATGCCTTTGTCATGGGTACACTTACCCAGGAAAAACATCTGGCATAGTAAAAAAGCTACCGCTTTTGTCCTAAGGGGCTTCAAGAACTAACACAAACTGAAAGTTCCTTAGAGCACCTTTTACAGTTTTTTTTCGATTGCTAAACCACAGTGGGCACAACTGGAGCGACATGTGCAAAACTCTAACAACAGTATGCAGAGCAGGGGTTCATTCGGACCAAACTGTAGCTCGTTTTTCATTGCTTGAACACAATTTTCAAAACTCTACACACCGATCTCATGGCTTAACCACAGCCTGCACAACACTGTGGATTTCCAGCACTTTTTTCAAATGCTAACAAATGCTGCCACAACTGTAAACCACACATACAAAACAGAATTAATGCCTAGTGCATTTCAAACAACGCGGATTGCAAGATGTCTTGTTTTAGACTTGTTAGTGAACATATATACAGTATAAAGGGAAAGCTCAAAAATATATATATTTTTTTGGAAATGGACCAATGAAGGCAGGTTGTTGGAGGGAGAAGAGTGGCAGTGAGAGTGTGGATGTGTGGAGGGAGACATAGAGCTGTAATGTGTGATGAAATACAGTAAGGGCTACACTGATAGACCCTGTTGTGAATCATGGTCTCTCATTGAGAGATGCAGGGTTGGGAGTTCAACCCAATCTGCAAAAATCTAAAGTTGCATCTGCAATACGAATTTTCCAGCAAACAAACAGCTTAGAGTTGTATCCTTACAGTAAATGACAACATTACAGGAATTGATTTCTGTATTACAATTATAGAATATTTACACAGATAAATACTACATTTGGAAATGTTTTCAATAAGATATACAAAATGTGTATCTATTGAAGCAAACTTCTGATTTTCATTTCTTTTTGTTTTCCTAAAAAAACTGGTATGTTATAAAATAAACAATTTCATGTGAAAGAATTTCACCCTTTCATCAAAGAAAATATTACGTAATTTGTGTGAAATAACTCAAATTATTCAAACTGTAAAGATTAAAAGTTTGTAATTTGTGTATGGGGTTTGATGCTAGTGTTTGTACTCTGAGCAGGTTCTGAGTGACAGTGTGTGTTATCTCAATGAGGCTGGTTCATAGTGTTTGCTGCACTAAACCTATTTTACAGGTGAAGTGAACTGTTCAGCTCCAATGACTGTTGGTAGTGCAGACTGTAGTTAGAGTTTTGCACATTGAGCTTCAGTTGTGCCCACTGTGGGTTAGCGATCGAAAAAAAACTGTAATATTGCCATATTGTTTTAGAGATAACATTTTCATTGTGTTCACATTAATATGACTCACCATTGCTTGCTCCATACAAAATTAATCAGAAGTTTTTTAACTTGAACTTTATAGAAATGTTTTATACGTCATCTTTAAATATTACAAGTATGAAGCCTAGGAATAGACTAAATGTTATTACAAAAAAAAATTGTAATTCAAATATAGGCTAATGATAGCCATGAACGGAAGGCAGAAGATTACAAATACTATTTTTAAATGTGTACATTTCTTGCAAACCATTTACAGAATGTAACATTCATCAGTAAAGAAACAGAAACCAACGGTGACTGCTGTTATAACACCGTACATAACCGCGGTATTGCGATTATTGTCAAAGCCCTAATTCAGACATAAAATTAAATTGAGCAAAGTGCACCCAGCAAGATTTGATCTCCAAACCAGTGACACTAACCTAGGAGCCACTGGTGTAAGAGAGAAGATCATCTAATATCGTATTTCATTTTTTTTTTTTTTTATCCTCGAAAGATCATTGAGGGGTGACCCTCTTTTACAATGACGTCGAGTCAATTACAGAAATACAATATACAATGAGAATACACAATAAGCTTATAAAGAGACAACAACAATTAAAACATTCAGATCAATTGAATTAAGCAGAACAATAGCCTAATTAAAACAGTTACAAGTGGAGTGGGGCTGATTCAAAATAATAAGTTTAAATTGGTTAACAGATATAAGTGTATTTATTTTAATTTGATGTTGTAGGCTGTTCCAGGAGTCAGGGGCACTGTGGCTAAAAGCAGTTTTACCAAGGTCAGACCGGGCGTATGGAACATATAACATGAGCATGTCAGTTGAGCGGGTTTGATAAAGCCCATCTGAAATATGCAGCATTTCTGTCAAATAGAGTGGTAGCTTTCCGGTCAGGGCTTTATATATAAAAATATGCCAATGTGCATCACGTCTTTCTTTAAGAGAGGACCACCCAACATTTTCATATAAAACACAATGGTGTGTGTCATAAACCAGTCCTGTAATGAATCTTAAAGCAGAGTGAAAAACAGAGTCCAGGAGTTTATGACATGAATGTGATGCATGCCGATAAATCACATCACCATAATCTAGGACAGACATAAAAACTGCCTCAATAATCCTTTTCCTACAGAAATAAGGAAAGGTGGATTTGTTCCTATAATAATAGCCAATTTTTTTTGTCGGAGACGACAAACAAGTGAGTGTATCATCTATCCAGATGCCGAGATATTTATATTCAGCGACTCTTTCAATCAGAAATCAATTTTTTGTGAAAATATTGAGATCATTGAAGTTTTTAGCTTTTGCTCTGGAGAAACACATATATTTGGTTTTGTCTGTATTAGAACAAACCTGAGGTCCACTAAGCAGTCCTGCAGAGTGTTAAAAGAGCACTGAAGGTTCTGAATAGCTTGATGCACTGAATCAGAAATGCAATATAATACTGTGTCGTCAGCGTATAGATGGGCGTGACAGTTTTGTAGCGATTCAAACAATTACAGCTGTGGCCTTTTTTGAACTGCAACCTTATAATCTTAATGGTTAATCCTTCAGGGTTTAAGGGATTATGCTGTATTTGGATTTTTTGCTGAAGACAAAAGGGCAACAGATAGTCAGCTTGACACGTGTACCTTTTACACATTGATATTTCATGTATTTATGCAACTAAGCACAAATGCATAGTATTCATGCATCCAGGGTGTCTTTGTCCCCTGCATTGCAATGTTTTTCTGGATAATGGTGAGAAGAAACACAATAAATTGATACATTATGAATGGGAAAGTATGGTCAGAATGGTGAAAATAGCTAATCCTCCTCCTGGGCTTAGTGATAGGAGGTGAACAGGGCTTTATTAGAACAAAACACTCAACAGACTGGGACATTGGTTTGAATTTGACCTTTCAAGTGGACAACCTACTCAGTATTTTCGTTTTTATTCTGTAGTTTTGACACTATTTTTGCGTCTATTCAGTTACAGTGAAGAAAATAAGTATTTGAACACCCTGCTATTTTGCAAGTTCTCACACTTAGAAATCATGGAGGGGTCTGAAATGTCCATGGTAGGTGCATGTCCACTGTGTGAGAGATAACCTAAAAAGAAAAATCCAGAAATCACAATCTATGATTTTTTAACAATTTATTCGTGTGATACAGCTGAAAATAAGTATTTGAACACCAACGTTAATATTTGGTAGAGTAGCCTTTGTTTGCAATTACAGAGGTCAAACGTTTCCTGTAGTTCTTCACCAGGTTTGCACAGACTGCAGGGGGGATTTTGGCCCTCTCCTCCACACAGATCTTCTCTAGATCAGTCAGGTTTAACAGGGACTTTCAGCTCCCTCCAAAGATTTTCAATTGGATTTAGGTCTGGAGACTGGCTAGGCTACTCCAGAACCTTGATATGCTTCTTACGAAGCCACTCCTTGGTTTTCCTGGCTGTGTGCTTTGGGTCATTGTCATGTTGGAAGATCCAGCCACGACTCATCTTCAATGATCTAACTGAGGGAAGGAGGTTATTGGCCAAAATCTCACAATACATGGCTGCAGTCATCCTCTCCTTAATACAGTACAGTCGTCCTGTCCCATGAGCAGAAAAACACCCCCAAAGCATGATGCTACCACCCCCATGCTTCACAGTAGGGATGGTGTTCTTGGGATGGTACGCATCATTCTTCTTCCTCCAAACACGCATAGTGGAATTATGACCAAAAAGGTAAATTTTGGTCTCATCTGACCACAAAACTTTCTCCCATGACTCCTCTGGATCATCCAAATGGTCATTGGCAAACTTAAGACGGGCCTTAACATGTGCTGGTTTAAGCAGGGGAACCTTCTGTGCCATGCATGATTTCAAACCATGACGTCTTAGTGTATTACCAACAGTGACCATGGAAACAGTGGTCCCAGCTCTTTTCAGGACATTGACCAAGTCCTGCCGTGTAGTCCTGGGCTGATTCCTCACCTTTCTTAGCATCATTGAGACCCCACAAGGTGATATCTTGCATGGGGCTCCACTCCGATTGAGATTGACCGTCATGTTTAGCTTTGTCCATTTTCTAATGATTGCTCCAACAGTGGACCTTTTTTCACCGAGCTGCTTGGCAATTTCTCCGTAGCCCTTTCCAGCCTTGTGGAGTTGTACAATTTTGTCTCTGGTGTCTTTGGACAGCTCTTTGCTCTTAGCCATGCTGAATGTTTGGGTCTTACTGATTGTATGGGGTGGACAGGTGTCTTTATGCAGCTAACAACCTCACACAGGTGCATCTGATTCAGGATAATACAGTGGAGTGGAGGAGGACTTTTAAAGGCGGACTAACAGGTCTTTGAGGGTCAGAATTCTAGCTGATAGACAGGTGTTCAAATACTTATTTTCAGCTGTATCACACGAATAAATTGTTAAAAAATCATAGATTGTGATTTCTGGATTTTTCTTTTTAGGTTATCTCTCATACAGTGGACATGCACCTACCATGGACATTTCAGACCCCTCCATGATTTCTAAGTGTGAGAACTTGCAAAATAGCAGGGTGTTCAAATACTTATTTTCCTCACTGTAAGTGTGCACATTTGGTCCACGTCAGTTCTGGGAAAACAGAACAGGGCTCCAGACTTTGAAGATTCATGAACTTTTTGTCCTTAGCCTTCCAGAAGTTACCATCCAGCAGTCCCAGGCTGATGCGGATCCTGGAGCATTTAACGCTGCTGTCCCCCGGAGACCTCATCCCTTACGCAGAGGCCCTCACAGCCAGCATGGCTCTGCTGCTGGAGCCGGCCGTGCCCCGCAGAATACTGCAGACCCTCAACAACCTGTGGATGGGCCTCAACACAGTCATGCCCCGCAGGTACATGCCCTGAACACTGTAAGGTGTCATGGAAAGTGGATCGAAAATTGTCCTGTGACAGCCTCCATATGAGAACACCTGTGAAAAGTAACAGGGGAATGATACATTGGGGTAATTGGAATATTTAATTGGTTTTACATTGTGGAAGTAAATTCCATAGAGACCCAGATAATTGATAGTATATTATGGAATATTGTCTGACTGCCTTTGAGCGTTTTTATTATGCCTAGTGTCTCCTCACTAATTAGAACTTGGCAACTTTAAAAAAGATAAATGTTAATATTAAATAAATACAAAAAAATATAGCAAGAAATGCAAAGCACAGTTACCAAAGCTGTGAGCAGACATCCTATCCATCCATATGGGTTTTCACCATTTCCTCTCATAATATTGAATGTTGCAGAGGGCAATACAAGAGGAGGGCAAATATAACACAGATCCACTGATTAGAGATTGAAGGTGAAATGCTGCCACAGGAAAACGTACGAGTAACTGAATAATTGAATACGTTAAATCCCTACACAAGTGTCTTATTTTTTCAATTTTTCTTCCAAAATACAATAAACCTTTTTTGGGAAAAGAGTAGAAAGTTCCTGATTATAATGTTTGGTTAGAAGTTCACCTGTTTTATTTCTTTTATTTAAATGTTGTATTTTTATCCATGTTTTAAATTTGTTCCTTTTTTTTGTATTTGTATTCTTTATTTGATTTTAACCCTGTGAAGCACCTTGAGTGGCCCTGTGCCTGAAATGTGCTCTATAAATAAAATTGCCTTGCCTTGCCTTGGAGATGTGCCATAATGTATTTTCATATGCTATCAGTCTTTTCATTTTTTTTAAATTAATCTTTAAGGGATTAGGCTCCGTAAATTGGGCAAAAATACTTAAAACCTCCATGTCAGGTTGTGTATTTGCTTCACTTGAAAATACTGCATGAGCATTTAAACTTGTGTGTGTGCGTGTGTGTTTTGCAGGCTGTGGGTGATGACAGTGAACGCCCTCCAGCCTTCAGCTAAGCTGCTGAGGCAGCAGAGGTACACTCAGAATGACCTGATGGTGGATCCTCTCATTGTACTGCGCTGTGATCAAAGGGTCTACAGGTAACTACAGGACACGCAGGCTAACCCGGGTGTGTGCTTACATAGAAATGCATAAGTGGGAGTGTGTTTTTTAATTTAAATGTATGGCTCGCTATGATTTTTGTTTATCAGTTAAAAGTGTGCTCTTGGGTGCTCCGGTGACATAGTGGATAGAGCGCATACCATATCGGCTCCGGCCTTCGTTGCAGTGGACCTTTACTGCACGTCATCCCCCCCCTCTCTCTCTCTCTCTCTCTCTCTCTCTCTCTCTCTCTGTCTCCCTATTTCAACTCTGTACTATCAAATAAAGCTTGAGAATGCCAAAAATAATCTTTAAAAAAAAGTGAGCTCACAAATTATATTTGTTAGAACTCTGGGCATTAACTATACTATCCACATATATTTAAGAAGCTTAAGGTAACTTTGATGCCACTGAGCACCCTACTTTTAACTCCTGTTGATTTTTTTTGTGTAATCAGAACCTAGGTTTTGTGAATGCGCACCAGTCTATCCTCGCTATTGACCCCAGACCAGTAATTCATAACTAACCAAACAAAATGAACTTTTTCTTTTACTTTGCCAGGTGTCCTCCTCTGATGGACATTGTCCTTCACATGCTGAATGGATACCTGCTGGCCTCTAAAGCCCACCTACACAGCCACCTGAAGGAGACGGGTGACTTTGATCGACAGAGCCAGACAGTCTCCAACCTGGGCGTGCCCGGACAGCCAGAGACCCCCGAGGTGACCAGGGAGGAGCTGAAGAACGCCCTTCTGGCTGCGCAGGTATTTCAACTACTAACTGACACATTCGCACACACTTTGTATCTTGTGCATACTCAGAACTCCCATTTTCATGTAATGATAAAGCACAAAAGCCAAAATATTGTGGTATGAAGTTAAAAATGAAGGGGAGGGTCAGAGACTATAACAAAAAAATACCCATAACATGTGATATGTTTGCACCAGGAAACCGAATGTTGTCTTTTCCGTCACAGAAAAATAGACATTTCCACCATAAATTGATGCAGAAAAAGCACAGATTGGTGGATAGAAATCAACCAGAATGCAGGAAATTAAGTGTTTGACATTGAAAAATTTCTGGGGTAGCACCTATAATTTCTCGCCCCAAAATGTTGAAGCAAAATCTAGCCTATGCCCCTGCCCTGTATGTATGTAGGTTATATACCTAGATATGTTGCTTTTTAAAAGAAGGCATGTCAGTAAATGACATGTCTGGCCCTTAGGGGCCACTCACACTAGGGCCGAGGCCCCGTGCCAAAGCTCATTTGCATACTAAAGTCTAGAACGTTTGGCTAGTGTGACCACGCCAACTTGTATTCCAGCACGGAACAGCCCCTTGGCCACGGCACACTTGGGAGAGGTGTGCCGTGGCCAAAGTACAGATGCTAATGAGATGACACGCGCACAAGCAAGCGCACAGGCGGCGTTCCTGACGTGAATTTATTAAGGATGCCTTGTCCGTTAACGTCCGCTGCCTTACTAGTCGGCACCAGAATTGCCCACCACTTGGACTTGTAGCTATAATGTGTGAGAATTAACGTGTGTGTAGGCCTAGGTGTGGGCTAATAAAAGAGGGAGAGAGCTAATTAGGTCGGCTCAGAAAGCACAGCAAAAAGGTTTTCGTGTTTACTCACATTCGTCAGATGATTTTTTTTCTTTTTCCTCCCGTCAGCTGTCATAACTGCATTTACGCATGGCGGTGGAGACGCACCCAAAACAACACACCGCGGCCCGGTGATAAGGAAACAGTAGCCTACACTAAGGTTTAACAAGAAACTTTATAAAGACACTTAAAAAAACGATCTCTGCCCAATGTGCCCATACAAAAAGTTCTGACTTGGATTTGATGGAGCGATCGATGTGTATAAAACCATCCAGTACATATGGTCTGATGACGGGCCGTTATATTAATAATAAACAGCGTGCTGCACAAATATGAGACTGTCCACCGCGACCTATTACGTCAAGGCTACATTTAAAAAAAAACAATAGCTTAAGGATTCTCGTTGCTCTAATGTGGAAGTGGAATATTTGATGCAAATTTGGCCGGATGAAAATATTCACAAACAGTCGTATAGCCTACAAGTAGACTAAGCTCCAAATCCTAAACGCGCACGGTGACGTAGGCAAGGTGCAAGTGTGCCCAGGCCACGAGCAGTGTGAGCACGGGCCTGCGGGGGGGAGTAGGGGGGGGGAATCGTGCTGAGCACGGAACAGGCAAACGGCACTAGTGTGAGTGCGCCCTTAGTTCGATTCTCATTTCGTAGAGTAGCCCTTTGTGAAAATTAGTTTGACACCCTGGACTAATCTTTTATTTATATTTTTTGGCATTTTTATGCTTTATTGATAGTGTAGAGACAGAGTTGAAACGGGGCAGAAAGGGGAGTGACATGCAGAGAACGACTGCGGGCTGGAATCGAACCCGGGTCCACTGCTGGCCGAGGCCCATGGGGGGGACGCCCTACCAACTGAGCTAAGGGCGCCCCCTCCCTGGACTAATCTTTACGTTGAAAACACTAGACGTTGCGTTAAATATGCGTTGCGGCGTCGCGCGCGCCCAACGACTCATAGGTATCGGTATGTACTCACTTTTTTGACCCCTCACCTGTTTGCATCCCTGCAACCACCACCTGTATCTCTTCTACCACAGGACAGTGCAGCAGTCCAGATTCTCCTGGAGGTTTGTCTGTCAACCTCCTCAGAGCAGCAGCTGGGGACCGACACAGAGAGCCTGCTGCGGAGCATTAGGGGCCCCCAGCCAGGGAAAGCCACCCAGGGGCAGAGAGCCAGGGGCAGCATGGACCACGCAGACCCAGAGGGAGGCCTGCTCAGTGACCTGAGGGAGGTGCAGTGTCTCATCTGCTGTCTACTGCATCAGATGTTTATCGCAGACCCCAACATCGCCAAGTTGGTCCACTTTCAGGTAGGCTTGTGTACGGACTTTAACTGCTTTCATTTTATGCAAATGGTGCATGGTCCCTGTTTGTAACATGGAGGTGATAATCAGAGATTGTAGGTAGGGGTGCAACGGATCACAAAACCCAAGGTATAACGCTGGTAAATGCAAAGAGACGTCTCGGTGCAAGCCTACAGAGACAGTGAGCGAACAGTGCTGGCTGCGGCAGCTATGTAACTATTGGCGCTTTTCCACCGCACATGTAGCTCGACTCGACTCAACTCGACTCGACTCAACTTGGTTTGGTAGCAGCACGGGTCGTTTTCCACCGCAAATAGTACCTGCTGAACGTGGGCGGGGTCGTCGTAAGGGGCTGAAAGCCTACTCCGGAGCAAAGTAGCAAAGCAGAAATTACGAGCAGTTGTTGCACTATTAACTGAACCAACCGCCAAAAACACGGATGAATTTTTTTAAAGAAATACCCCCTTGTATCTGTTTGCTAAAAGAAGTAGAAGAATATTGCTGCGGGCCATTAAAATGGATGGTTGTTGTCCCGATGTGTGACTCTGCCACACAGTCAGCTGTAGGGATGCGTCACGTACATCCCTATGCACGTAAACACGGGCATGATAAAGTTGACTGTTTAGTGCTTGTTTCAGGATTCGTGTTTTCAAATGCAAGCCGTGTCTCAGCCTGAATATTTTATTGAGGTAATCAGTTCAGTCCGAGGCTTGTAATGTAATCGCTCGCTATCATGTCTGTCCCAGCTGGCTACTATTTAGCCTAGCTGCTAGCTGCCCTACATGTCTCCTCTCGTATGTAAGTAACTTCCCCAACAACCAACACTGGGTGAGCTTAGCGAATATATGGAAAATAAATTCGGATCTGTGATGCAAATCAAATGAAAGAGAGCCAGAGAAGGCTGCACGCGGCGGAAATACACTCAAAAGTCCCGGAGAGTTGGGGAGAATAAACAACAGAATGAAGCCGGTAGTCTCTGGCCACTGATTGGCCAGACAATAGTCTCTGGCCAATCAGTGGCCGGCCGTCTGCCGACGTCACCTTTTAGCATCGGCTCAGCTCGCTTGGACCCTAGAGCGAGGCGATACCAAAAAAGCAGCCGCTACGTGGTACCAGGTACCATGAAATTGCGGTGGAAAAGCCAAAAATGCGAGTCGAGTCGAGTCGAGCTGATACCATGCGGTGGAAAAGCGCCATATGGTGACATCGGAGCTGCTGGACACAGTGTAGCCCACTGATTAATTCAATTAAGTGGAAAAACACCACACAATAAACAGTGCTGTGCCACCATTTTTCGCTACACACAAGACTCTCTTCACTCTTGCCGAGGTGAATACACACGGTGGTTTAATGCGGAAATTATTATTTCAACCAATCAACGTACGGCAGTGTGTAACACCACATTTTGCCAAATAAGCGGACCGAGCCGCTCCGACCCAACCCGCTCTGCTATGTGGCATGAGTAAGTGTTTTTGTCATGCAAATACCCTGGATAGTTAGCCTAGAAATTCAGACCTGCCTTCGACAAATTAAATTTGCTCAGCTTGTTGGTCTGGACACTCTCCATTGAAGCTCATTAAATATATCACAAAATTCTGACCTATTTTTCAATTGGTTCTTTCTGATATGGGCGGGCCAGAGCCCTTTGTATAGGGCTCTCGGAGGGATGTAACCGGATAACGACAGTGCTGTGCATGCGCCGTCGAAGCCGTGATAGTAAACAACAGAGATGGCTGTGGATATGTTGTTTGAGTTTGAGACGGCTTTGGCCTCGACACTTAACGATTTGGAAGACGGCACTCAAATATTTTGTTAGCAAGTAAGTGGAATGTTCTGTTTTGCCGAATGACCACGGCAAACGTTTAATTTACCAGTTAAACTCGCTGTTCGCTAAACGAACGGGGCTTACGTCACCTTGTTTCTTGCTCTGATTGGTTATAGTGCTATCCAATTGCGTGCAGTGGTATTGAAATGCACACATAGGTCCCGCCCCTTAAGGTGGGAAGTTCTATTGATCGTGGCCAGACCCTATATTGTTCTAGATATGGGTCTGGATTTCCAGGCTAATGGATAGTACAATATTGCTGGAAATGCCTTGGAGTCAGTTTTTCAGGAAGAGCCAAGTCATGTTAACCCCATTAGTCATTCCTTTCTGCCATGGTTTTTAAGTAACTGCATCATTCCCAGTAGTAGCAGACAGCCATATGGTGGACGTCATCAAACTAATTCTTAGTCTGTCACACTAATCCACCCCTTGTCTACACTGCCTAGCAGACGCTGCTTTGTGCTGTGCTTTGTGTCGACACACACCTTTTAATATAGATGGACCTTAATGACTACATGATTGAATTTCATGTGTATTCCCTATTTTCCCCTTATTTTTGCAGGTTTGTATCATGAAATTTCTCATCCTGTTTCTCTCTGTGGATCTTTTCTCTGTCAGGGTTACCCTCAAGCTCTGCTGCCCCTCACTGTGGCAGGCATCCCCTCCATCCATATCTGTCTGGACTTCATCCCAGAGCTGCTGGCCCAGCCCCAGCTGGAGAAGCAGGTGAGCGGCCCGTCCTCTTTCTGCTTCTTGGCTCTAAATCCTGGAGCAGAGCCACAGCCTCTCCCTCACTGTCCTGCTTTTATTTGAGCTGTTGTGTGTGTGTGTGTGTGTGTGTGTGTGTGTGTGTGTGTGTGTGTGTGTGTGTGTGTGTGTGTGCAGATCTTTGCCATCCAGTTGCTGTCTTACCTGTGTACCCAGTACGCTCTACCCAAGTCTCTCAGTGTTGCCAGGTTGGCCATCAGTGTCATGGGCACTCTCCTCACAGGTCAGGCAACACTTTGACTTTGACTACTTATTTTCATCATGTTTTGTGTGTTCTTCATTGAATTTGAAATGTATTTTCAGCACATTCACTGTATACTGTAAACCACAACGCAGCCCTTCTCAGTTTATCAACTGTTGTCATACAGTATACTATCTCTATATTTTGCCGCCACCAGCTGGCCTTTTGTTGTTTGTGCAACATTCTCTTTCCATGACTCTAGAAGTGTACAGTATGTACCAGTCTATTAGCCGTTGTATTTATTATGTATGCTTTGTGTGTGTGTTTCAGTGCTGACTCGTGCCAAGCGTTTCTCCTTCTTCATGCCCATCCTGCCGTGCCTGGTGTCCTTCTGCCAGGCCTTCCCTCCCCTCTATGATGATGTAGCAGCTCTGCTAGTTCAAGTGGGTCAGGTCTGTGCCTCAGATGTAGCCACCAAAGCCAGGGACATTGACCCTCTCATTGCCCGTAAGTATAGCTCAACATTGGGCTTGCTTGTTCAATGGCATTGTTAAGATTTTTTGTTTGATTGTGATCACTAGTATTTCATACAGTATTTATGTAGTATATATCATTGACTTTTTTTAGTATGAACTAAAAAAAATCCCCAGTCTAAGTCTTTTAATGATAAGAAATAATACATTTTTAAATCACAAAATAAAGTAGCTAATCCAACAAAATTTTTGATGTTGTTACTCGGTTAGCTCATCTTATGAGTTATCATTCAATACCCATAACTGCTATCATTTCAAAAAGACAGTCAAATAAACTACTGCTACTTTTTCATTTATACCATGCACTTACTGGATTCATTACTTCACATGAATCCACATTATTGCAGCATGTGAGGGTGAAATCATAGAGCACTCTGGTTTTCACTGGCATTGCCACTGTGCTTCTAACAACCAGCACTGTCACAGATTGACCCAGGGCTAATTTAACTATTGATAATGTGTATATAGCATGGACATTTTGAAAAAGTTGGGTCCGTTTATTCCGAATATATCTATTGATTCAAGATATGTACATACTAGGGATGCACCGAATGTTCGGCAACCAAAATGATTCATACGAAAATAGCGAGGGATAAAAATAAGCACTTGAGGCATTTGGCTGAATAAGTGAAAAACTGCAATAAAGACAAAAGAAGAAAAAAACTTGTTCGCCTGTCGACTTCTATTGGTGAACTTTACAGCCATTTGTCTTGTACTGCAGAGAAATGGCAGATAATAAATTATAAATGTAGAAAGAAGGTATGTGTATGTTTGGATAGAAGTGTGCTCAACTATCGTTTGTTGAGAAAAAGTAGGGAATCTCATTGGATTGTGGGATAAGTAGTTCCTTCACTCCAAGACAAAATTATGTTCACAGTCTTGTACCCATGCCTTTTTCGGTTTTTCCTTCGGGCTTTTTTGCGCAGAATAAAATGTTTTATACACTATTCACATATTTGGGTAGCTGGTTGGCTTGGTTCCATGATTACAAATATAAATATAAGGATTTGTTGAAATGTCAGTGGAGGTTTTTGAATGGGGGTTGAATCGCTGTAGCGATAAAGATGATGAATGTTTAAGTTGTATCATGAATAAGTCTGTTGTGTTGGTGCCTCAGGTCTGCAGTATCTGAAGGAGAAGCCTTCAGGGGCCCTGGCTCTAGGAGGACGCTCCTCTAAGTTAACGTTCCCCCAGAGAAGAGCAGAGGAGCTGGGAGGATGTGACCCTGATGTCCAGCTCTGCTACTGTGTGGAGGCCACCTTCATGGACATTATCAGCTCCACCCTGCACGGACTATAGACTTAATGCAACACTCAAACACTGAAAGACTGTTACAATCCTGAGGGGGCCAAAGCTCAACACACATCCATTCTAGTTGAACAAATGGACTCCGGCTCATGTCAGCTTCTGTCAAGGGCTTTCACACATGAACTGGTGGAACAACCTTGATATCTGTGTTCACACATACAGCTGTCCTGGGTTCACTCTGGATCATTTCTCTCAAAGTGCATTTGTGAACGGGGGCTACAAAGTCAGGTTGTTGGTTTGTCTTCATTCTGTGCACGTTGTACTGTATATCGATCTAGTCTGTTCACATTCTCCATCAGGCTCTGTTTTGACTTCCTGTAAATAAATCATGATTTGCAATGTATTAAGAAAAATGTTTGTTTATGTATTCTATCAGTTTGTAGAAAGTAAAAATACTGAAAGTTGAAATGGGTCCATTTTCACGACCTCTTTAGGAATATTTTTCTAAGCCGTAGGCATTGTGACTTTTTAATCAGCAACTGAGGAAAAAATGAAAAAGTTGCTTTGAATGAATATGTAGAGCCTTTGTACTGTATTTGTTTGTAATAAAACAAAGAAACCCTGTCATTGGTGGTATGTTTGGGAGAATGGGAAGTATTGCGTTGTGTCCATTAACATTCTCCAGTCTGGATGAGTTCTTTGTTTAAATCTAATGTTCAGTATGTGCAGACTTTTCTCGTGCTCTCATTTTTACAAGGTTTTTAGTGGAAGAATGTCAACGTTAAAGTCACTGCAAACAGCGGCAACTCATTATTTGACTACATAGGCTATTAGATTAGCCTTTGTTGTGTGCTCCCTTGAACGATGTCTGGAATTTGTTTGGAAGTAGTGCTACATTAGCTAAATCAACTGTCACTGATTCAAAGTAAAATACTGTTCTACTATCTTCATGCTGCACTTACACAGAGTGATTCATTAGGTTGCATCACACTTAACTCAGTAAAACCAATATTGAATGGAAAATGTTTCAATCCTTGTCCAGGCTCGGTGTCTCTGTAGAAAACTAGACTGTGGTTAAAACTGGTTTTGACTTGAACTGGTGTTGCCTACAGCTTGAAACCAACATTAACTAGTTCATAATCATATTATAAAGAGATAACATAATGAAGGCCTCTTATTGCACACATCGGACTCTTTCAATTGCTCTCTAAATTGTAACATGACCAATTTATAAATTTGGCCTATTTTTAAATCGGTAAATGCTCATGCTTCCTCTTCATTGGCATATTTTGACGCAAGAATGAATTGTAGCCTGTTTTAAAGACATTTTGCACAATTCTGTGGACCAGATGACACATTGTTATCTCTTCAGTTATCATTCAATACCCAAAACCACTATACCTTCAAACAGACAGTCAAATGAACTACTTTTTAAACCACACACTCACTGGATTCATTACTTCAAATGAATTCCATATTATTTCAGCTTTACTGTCGTATAGCTGTCAATCAATAGACATATCCCGTTCACCAGAGGGCAGTCTTGTCACACTACGAACAACAGAGCCATCCTGCCACATTGCAGCCATCATTTAAATGAGTCTCATTATATTATCGAAATACAAATTGGTAGGTAGAACATGGTATGTTTTAAATGATTCACTGTAAAGTTACTTTATTAGTCAATGCTACATTGAAATGTGTATTTTTGCCATATCCCCTCTCATGTTGCCACACTCCAGAGGGGGTACTCACACAGGGTCAGCCATAGTGCAGCGCCCCTGGAGCAATTTGGGGTTAAGTGTCTTGCTCAAGGACACAATGGTAGAGATGGTGTGCACCGTGAACTTAATAGCAGCCACCACTAGTTTTACTATTAACACCCTCCTGTCCGGTTCCGGGGATCGAACCAGCAACCTCGTGGTTACTAGTCTGCCTCTTTTTTCCTCTAGGCCATACTACCACCCTAGTTTTTTTTTTTTTTTTGTGAAATGGTTTGAGTGACATGCATTCAGAATAAGTTCCTCTTCTCACTTTCTCTGTGTTGTGGATGAATGTCTGAAGTCATAATCTTCTGTGAGAGACTGGAGCAAGTGAGGGTGAAACCATAGAGCAGTCTGGTTTTCACTGGCATTGCCACTGTGCTTCTAACAACCAGCACCCACAATACATCCGCTGGTGAGGAGGAGACCCAATGAAGAGAGAAAGATGGATTTACTCTGTGTTCAGAGAACTCCATGCTGCGCTTGGGAACATGGATGACTATAGCAGTTATGCTTTGGAACATATACTGTATGTTATTTAGGATCCCCATTACATAAATACTTCCACTTTGTCAATGAAACAAAGAAATAGGTCAAAGAGATTAGGTAGGCCTACTATTGTAACATTTTACAGTTTACATTTCCCTCTTGAACATTTAACCCATGGACACGTTGAACAGGTGTAGCCTACATTGGTGTCTCTACTTAAACAACACACATTTAATCCACATACTTGTACTATCTTATGCTGCTTAAGATGATTCCTTTTTGATTTATTGCTTATTTCAGTTGTTTTTTCTTTCCTAATCTCACTTGAAAACTGTGTTAAATGCAGTTCCAATTTGACATTAGGCCTACAGTTTACTTTATCGATTCAGTTTTAGGTCAAAGTAGTGTGAAATTTATGCTTATTACATGCGGCAGGCATGTAATAAGCATAAATATCTGCTGTACCCATCGTAAAATATAAGCAGCAAATCCATCTATAGATAGATCATGGTTAGATGGATCTGTGTAGAGAATATAGCCAGACATGACACACTGATAATCATGATAAGTGGACAGTTAGTTTTTTGCACACTGGCTTCTGTTGTTTTGTTGTTGTCTACACCATCACACAGTCTGATCAATCCGTCAAGACATTGTACTGATAATCAGATTACATCTGACAGAAAAGGTGATGCAATATCTGTTTTAGATCAAATTGTGTTGCTGTTGTTCATTATAGAAAACAGAAGTGTGATTTTAATGGCCAAATATTTAGAACCAGAAGCATTTAAGATGCTCTTCTTAATGCACTTACCTAAGTATGCATTACATCCAGCTTTTTCACTTGACATCACATTTGATTCTGTTTACTTGCTACTAATAAAAAAGGAGCCCTTAAGAGGCAGCAGGAAATCCCACTTGAGCTTATTCCAACCCTGCTTTCCAATACCCGTTCAACATGCCCTCGTTCACTTGCCCTAGGCACTTGCCCTTGGGGGAATCCCCGCCGCCATCTTAAGTGTCGTTCCAATTGTCTGGAAACTGAAGTGAACTTCGTGATATAGACCCTCGGAGGGCTGAGTGACCAAGTGAACATCCATGGTCACTCCGAGGTGGATATCACCCACAGTGTATTGCAGTTCGTCTTCTTCTTCTTCTCCTTTTATTTTCCGGTAGACTGTATGCTTTTAGGGACATCGCAGCCACACACAGGACAAATATATATATATAATATATTCCAAAACGCCTCAATTAGGCTATCCTATTTCCATAGGAACAATCCAGTGAATGTATTGCAGTTTACACATTGCTGCTATAACACCGATGGCTGCCAATTAGAGGACTAGTTAAAACAAATGTTTTTGGTTGAAACTAACATAAATAAGAAAATATGTCAGAGCAAACAATTTACATGTGTAAGTAACAATATCTTGATAATCTGAGTTACCGTGTCGAAATTCAATGTTTGTTATGCTATGGAAATGGCTTTCTGCAACATAGGCTACCTTAGCAGAATGTTATAATTCTGTATTATTTGCATTCAGAACTACATGTAACTGACGGTCCATTGCGACTAAGGGCAAGTGGGCAAGTGGGTTCCATTTAAATCCCCCGCTCCTCCCCCGCCCAGTCTCCCTCCGCGCTCCAAGTTCCCTCGGTGCAACGTATGCTGTTACGTCATACCAAGGGCTGAGGGTAAATGAACGAGGGGAAGTGCAACTACTATTGGAATGCAGCTCAAGAGTCATAGACGATAGCAGTGTATTCTCTCCCTGTTGGCCTCTGACCCCTCTTCAGGTATAGCGCAGTAAAAATTAATTTTCATAGTTAAGCCTTCTACAAGGGCAATGTTGGTCTTTTAAGTGTTCTTTGGGTATTTTACTTTTCAAACCCGCTAGAAGCAAGATCCCTCACACAGTACGGTATATTGACTATAGTTAGACAAAAGCAATTAGAACTATGCTTTCAAGTGGAATTCTGAGTAACTCCAGAATCAGATTCACATCATTTCATATAACCATTTAATTTCTCTGCTTCTGTCGGTGTCCATGTTGGTTTATTGAAGAGTTATTTTTCTGTAAGTCCGTTGCAATGCAATGCTCTATGGATGGAAATGTTGGTCACTTATTTGGTTTGTCAGTCAGTCCAGTACCCGGTCGGTCATTATATAAATTTTTGAATGGATTGTGATTCCATTCTGTATAGACGTTCATGGTGGATGACATGACATTAACGATGACAAAGTGATGTTCTGTAACTAGTTAGTTGTCCATGCTATACCAAAAGCTTCTCTGATGACAGATTCATTTTTTTCTATTCATCAAAGTAAAGATTGACCTGACACTTAAGTTTCCTTCATCTGTAGTTTTCTGAAAAGTAGACAAATTCACAACTTCACATTTTCGACCAAAAAAATAGAGAACTGGCATTGCAGTGGCTCATTCAAATAAACCTCCCAGCCGTGTACACCCTGGGCAAAGTGGATGTCAGGCTCAGGAAGAGATGTACTTGTTATGGTGGTTGAGCCACTGTTACCTGTACTGATAGTTTGGGCATTATTCTATCAGAAAGAGAAATATATTTTAATAAAAAAATCCAGGTCAAACAAACCAAAAAACATTGGTGACCATATGGATACAGTATGTTCATTAAACACATGCTGAGACAGCAGGTTAACACCACCTTATCCTCATTATATATCATCATATACCGGTGTGTTGTGTATTCCAACATTAACACGTGGTTTAGTGGGTTGGAATTCTTGCTAGCTTTACCATGATCAAAGGCTGGAGGTCAATTATTACAGGCCTTTTAATTGCCAATTACATAACCAGGTGAATGTATATTAGTCCTGCGCTCTCTAGGTATAATTCCCTGATGTGAAAAGAAGTGTGTTTGTTCTGATCAAAGACCAAGGAGACACACACATTGAGACGGTGGATTCTCTCACATGTTCTTCTGCTGGTAGAAGCTGGGGGGAATTGATTACACAGAGCGGCAGCACTTAGTCAGGCCCCGAATGCATTTCACACAATCTGTCGCTAAGAACAAAGGTGCACTGTAAAAGCCTTTGTAACAACCTCTACAACTTTTGATTTCCCCCTTGTTGAGCAGAAAGAAGTCCGGGAAGACGACAATTTAAAATTAATTGGCGGCGTGTCAGCGGTGTATTTACATTTTTTGTCCTTTTTAAAGATGCAATTAATTACAAGAGATGAGGAAGCTTGCCGAGAGACGAGATGCGTTACCCTCCCCCTTGAGGAAGTGCAGGCAGGCGTGCCAATTATCCACAGACTAAAAAAGACAGCTCCCATGGTTTCAGCAGGTTAAAAAAAGGCTCATATTGAAAGTGCCTGGCAGGAGATGTAACAGACAGTATAGTATGTGGTGTGTGTGTGCTTCAGGGCCACACTAGGACGATAGGACACACATTTTCACTTTCAAGAGTTTTGTTGAAACTATTGCAAAGAAGGGTGCAGGGAAGGCATGAACTGTAAGTGCTGTGTACAAGAACTCCAGGGCCTCTACTGTATCTCTTTGTTTTGCAGAATGATCTTTTCTTCAATGTATAACTTTATAGGATTGAAACAGTTTGTAGACACCCTCACAAAGTCTGTCTAGACTTTGTGAGGGCATTTGCTCATCATCAAAGGAGCAAATGCATCTCCTCCCGTCTCTGAGAATATGTATATCACTTGATAAAGGAACACAGTGCTCAATCTGTAAACCAAATGAGGCAGTGAGGTGTTGGTGCCGGGGGCGGACGTTCATTCCGACATGCTGCCACTCCGACAATTGACTTCTTGTTGTCGCAAAGGCGGCACTTTATTTAATTAAAAAGGGGTCGCGACTCCGACATTTTAAGTTTCCTTTGTCGATAAGAAACGGCCCATCATTCCGACAAGCGATTCCTTCTGTGTCGCCGGTCATATCGCCTCTGCCTCTGTGTCGCTGTTCAATTAAAGGTGCTGATTTCAAGGTGCAGGTGTAGCTTTTGGGTGCTTCATAAATGCGAGTACTTTACATTGTATCAAAGTGTAAGTTCTTAATTTTTTTCCAATGAAAAGATATCATAAAATATTTGCGGAAATGTGAGGGGTGTACTTACTTTCGTTGCATACTGTATGTCACATGATCATTTATTAAGGCCTATTTATTTATTTATTTATATATATATATAACCTAGGCCTATATATTAGGCCTATATCTGTGTGATGACAGGGTCGCCGTGCGCGAAGCCAGACGGTTTATATTAATGCCGAAGTGCTTCTGTCAAAAAACTGACTGTCCCACAAGCATCGGGATGAAATAGTCTCCGTGCGTTTTTCTGACCAAATAATTAGATAGATAGATAGATAGATAGATAGATAGATAGATAGATAGATAGATAGATAGATAGATAGATAGATAGATAGATAGATAGATAGATAGATAGATAGATAGATAGATAGATAGCAGTCTCAAGACAAAGACAAGACAGACGGATGCATAGCCTACTACCGACGTTATTTCAGTGATGGTTCCCTGGGCCTAGAACCATCATTTCACGCCTTGTGATTTAATTTTCGTTGCTCTACAGTATTTCGTATATTATTTTGTTGAAAATATTCATGTTTGGCGGGAAATTGGCGCAGAAAACCGTCATTGTAAAATAGTGTAGGCCTAAACAATCGCCTGCCGTTATTTGCGCTGGGCGCTTATTCAGCAAAACGGTTTTCCAGTCGCTTAAAAAAACGAGGCGGCTATCTACATAGTTGGGGAAATAGGCTACAGGAAAAATTATTCTGTCGGAATGGCGGTACGAAAGTGTGTCGTAGTGGGGGGCTGGAGGAATGGAAGTACGTCGGAGTGGAGGGATGGAGGAAAGAGGGGCTGTCGGAGTGGGGGCCTGTCGGACTGTCAGCATGCACCCGTTGGTGCCTGGTACAATATCTTTGTTGATATGTAGAAGTGCTTTTTTGATTAAACTGTAGCCCTCCATTTCAGTTGTCAAGGTCTTTTTTATTTGAGCATCTCCTGTGGTGAATCCTTTGGACAAATGTGGCTCCAGTTTTCTCTCTTCCCATTGGAATGGCTGTACAGCTCCAATCTCACTCGGCTGCGACTGTTGGCGACAGATTGCGAATGGCATTTGCGAGGGAGTTTCCAAACTGTCGCACAATGTTAGCGGGGGTTCTCATTTTTTCCTTGCGTGAGTCGCATAGCCTCACTGTCGTGTTGCTAGAATTTTGAACATGAAAAATGTTGAGACAAATTTTCTCTCAAAATAGTCACGGACAACTTTGTGAGGGGTTGGAGAGCGTTGGGGCGAACATCAGCCAAACGTCTGGTCCAAAGGTTGGCAGAGGTTTGTGCAACATTCGCAAACTTGTCGTATTTACTCGTATTTACTTGTCGATTCCTAGTGAAAAATGTTGTTAATTCGCATATTTTTTCTCGCTATTTTGTGTCTTCAACTAGTGTCAGCTCAGTGAGATAGGGCCTTAATAAACCATGTGCCTGTTCCTCCCCAGACCTTTACAGACATACCCATGTCAGGACAGAGTATAAGGGTTTGACTCTCATAATCATTCAGTTAATGGCAAACCACAAAGAGAATCTATCAGAGATACCCTGAGGCAAGATGAGAACTATTTTTGTTCCTTCCTCGCACAGATACCACAAACACAGCATACAGGAGTTTAAGCTAGCTTCTTTAAAAGCAACATTTGAGTTTGTACTGGAAAAACATTAGTTATAAGGGGGAAAAAAGGTGTGTGTGTGTGGGAGGGGGGGGGGGCAACTGAAGTTTGGCAACAACATCTCAATTGCCCCACATTTTCACTCTAGCAGTAAGTACGGGAAAAGTTTTTGATGTAAGAACAAGGAATAATACCAGATACCTTGAGAGCTTGCTCAGCGCATTGTACTGTGAAGACCAAAGAGAGGCCTTTTTAAAGAGCTTGTATAATTGATTCCACCCAGAGGTAACCCAAGGCAATCACCTATCTCACCAAAAGCTAACACTAAAGCCCTGTGTGTAAAGAGTCTGTTTTTAATGCCATGCCCATGCTCTCCACTCCCTGCAATCCTTTTTATTTTTTTTTATGGAGTGTGAATAACTGTGAGGTGAGGCAAAGCTGAATAAACATTGTCTGAATAGGTGATTGATGGATCAATTTGATGGTCCCTCCTTGCTCTCCGGCGCTTGGTGGTGGTGGCATACACATTGATTATGTCTGCCTGTGGTCGCCGGCCAAAAATACAGTCCTTGAAATGAGTGTCTGTTGGAAGGTGTCCAGCCAAAACAGATGGCTCCCAGCGCTGCAGTCATATCCATATTAATGGCGTGATTACAATGCATTACAATCCAGAAGATCTTGTCATTAACCGTCGTGATTTAAAAAGCAATTATGGGTTTTGATTATCCTCCGCTGCAGCAGCTATAAGAGATGTGTGTGCGTCCGTGTGTGTGTGTTTGTGTGTCCGTGTGTGTGTGTGTTTGCTTGTGTTGGCACATAGAGACAGCAGATTGATTCCTCAGATGAAGACTGTGTTTAGCCTCCTGACTGACTGACACCTAATGAGCTGAAATGGTTTGTGCATAGCGATGGAAGGGTGAGAGAATGGAAATGTAGATGAGCATCAGTGCATTATTGTTGGTGAGAATGGGTTTTCAGGCATGTGTGTGTCCATGTGCCAGACAGACTGAAGTATCAGATTATGTCTGCTCCATTGGTTGTTGGAAATACCAATCTAAAGACTATGGCAGCATTCCAAATTGAATACTATTGTACATACTACAAATGATTTAAAAAATAATCTAGTTAGCATGCAGTAAGCATACAATTGTGACATACCTTTACTTATTTATTTAATCATAACAATGTGCCTTGCTTATATATCCATTGCATTCGTGCTTGTTGTCATACGTAGTGATACTGATTTCATCACTAAAAATCTTGACCGGATGTAGTAGTCATGTGGGAATTTTTAGGCAATCGTAACTCTGACAACAAGAATTGGAACATTCTAATATTTGGTAACACTTTATAATAACTATCCGTTGTAACTCGTTAATAGATCATTAGTAAACTCTTAATTAATGATTATTAATGATTTGTTAGTGTTTGTTAGCAGTTTGTTAAGGATTTATAACAATGGTAGATAGTTAATAGTTTAATAATTGAATCAGTTCATCTGGGAGGTAATCCGAGATTAATTGATCACGTCACGTTCAAGTCCATGGCATGCACAGTGTGTATTGAGTTTATTTAAAAATATTTGAAAATGGGGCTGCCCTCAGTTGCCCATGCACTGTGTCGGGGCGGCAGTGGCGAAGTGGGTAGGGAGTTCACCTCTGGTGTGCAGGGTCGGAGGTTCGATCCCCCGTCTCCCCGCCACATGTCGAAGTGTCCCTGGGCAAGACACTGAACCCCGAATTGCTCCCGATAGTTAGCTTAGCACCCTAGTGCTAAGCCTACCCTGCGTGGTAGCTGCTGCTATCGGTGTATGAATGTGTGTGTGACTGGGTGAATGTGTACAAAAAACAATGTAAAGCGCTTTGGGTCTGTGATAAACGGAGATATAGCGCTATACAAGTCCATTTACCATTTTTTTTTTTACCATGTGTATAGTCTATAGCCTATTTCAGCCTCGTCGGTATCTCGGATTACCTCCCAGATGAACTGATTCAATTATTAAGCTATTAACTATCTACCATTGTTATAAATCCTTAACAAACTGCTAACAAACACTTAACAAATCATTAATAATCATTAATTAAGAGTTTACTAATGATCTATTAACGAGTTACAACGGATAGTTATTATAAAGTGTTACCTAATATTTTTCTACCGTAGGATGTAGCAGAACAAATGGGGATTTGGAACGCAGGGATGGTATCTGTTCTGTTCACCCTTAAAGCTGGGGTATATGATTTCTGATTGGTCAAAGTTAACATCGAGCTGACACTTTGACCAATCAGAGCGAGGCTCCGATTCTCTGTTCTTATTGGCTGTTGGGACTGTCCATTCACTTTGGCACAACGTTGTTGGTGTAGAGTGAGTCAGGGAGGGACCATAGGGGAGGGACCAAAGAGAACAAGTGGAGCGGTTGAGGTATTTGGATTCAAATCTCTATCCCAACTGCTATTTTCTCCCCAAATCCTCCACCCCAGCTTTAACGATTTGATTAGAAACATGATTTGTTGCAGGACAGCAATGATTACAAAGGAAAGGTCACCCAAATGCACAGACCCACACTAAGATGGTTAACATGATTCATGTTAAACCTGGCCTTAGAATCTGGTTCTTTGGACACAATGTCTTACAAAGATAAACAAAAAGATATATATTTTTTTAGCCTCAACAGACCCGGCAATTTGGCTTCAATATGTTTGTTATTAACCTATTTTTTTTTAAACAAAATCACTACTAAACAAATCATTTTAGGAATTTCTGCAAGAATTTCTAGAAAAAAGCGCTGAAATACAAATACAAATCTTGAGTCAAATCAGGTCAAAGTCACACAAATACAATACAACACAATACTTACTTAAATACTTAAATTGACCTACCACTATATTAAACTCACAAAGATAGACAGAAGTAGCCTGGTTCTACCAGACCATCGTACTTAATTTCATTTGTACAGAAGGTCTGGAACTGCTATATTGACAAATGTTAACTCACTTGAAGGCAGTTGTCTGTTGAAGTTTAAAACTATTGGATCTGCCCAGTGCCACTCTAGATTGGCCAACCAATCGCATAACGTTGGTCGTGACGTATGTCATGAGCCGGCTTCTGACTTCAACTGAAACTGGAGCGCGACTTCGACGTCATCGTTCTAAGCCACTCACTCTGTTCGCTGATTGAACAGGCAGAAATCTGCCTGAGCAGGAACCCATGAATACACCGCAGCCCCAGACTGACTACTGAAGTGAAATGAAAATTGAGCGGAAGTAGGTAGGCGGGCAGTGCCAGGCTAAGACAGAAGGTCTAAGGCAGAAAAATGAGCACAAGTGATGTTAAGTGAATAATAATAATAATAATAATAATAATAATAATAATAATAATAATAATAATAATAATAATAATAATACATTTTATTTAAATACCTCAACCGCTCCACTTGTTCTCTTTGGTCCCTCCCCTATGGTCCCTCCCTGACACGCTCTACACCAACAAATGTGTTGCCCTTTTAAAGCACATGCTAGTTTAACACCTTGTAATGGGCGACACAGTCCTCCCTGATAAAGAGAAACAGATGGATACTGGTGTAAAAAAGTGATCCCACCTTCTAGCTTGCTCTGTTACTACCTCAGGTGTGAAATCCTTCCTCTCTGCCGCCGGGCCTGTTCAACTGTGAAATTGTATCTTCCCACCACCTCCATTTCCCCTTCTCTGTCAGAATGGCTAAATGTGCTTTTTCCCCCTCGGCTTCTAAACAATGTGGCACTTCCTGTTGTGAGGTGAAGGCGGTCTGATCCACAGCTGAATAACCATGTTCCTTCTACTGCATGAAAGCTAATAATGAAGGGATCATTATGCAAAAAAAAGGTGGAGTCAGTGATTCTGGAGAACGCTTGTTGTCAAAATCGCTTTTTAAAAATCAGTGAATATCTTGTTTGGCGATGGCTTGAATGTAGCTGACATTCCTTTGTCTTAAAACCTTATACACTATAGCTTTAAATCACATTTGAACTAATTGCTCCATGGATTCAGGTTAAAGTTATAAGGATTCAGTCCATGTTGATTTGTTACTTTTGTTTTACGGAGAGAGCGGTTCAATACTCCATGTTCCAGAATTCTAGGGGAAGCAACAGTCAGTTGTATCTGCTTATTACAGTTCAGCTAAATAAACAGGTATGTGTATCTGAATCTGATGAAAATGGGGGCGGGACCTGATAAGCCTTTGGCTTCTTCCGTCACCCTTCGGACAACACAAAGTAAGATGTATGATGTGAAAGAGATAATTGTGTATCGTGTGGAATTGTCCGAAAGAATAATAATAAATAAATACATTTTGAAATCAGTTAATGAATGTAATAATAAATCATTAATTTTGCCATGTTGCCAATATTCAAGGAACCTATTAGCTGTCAGAAGTGTAGGATTGGCGACCCCCACCACTAACAATAAAAACATTATGTTAGGCCTAAGTCAAGTGTTAGTTTGCTGAGTAAATATCAACCATATATAGCATCAACAACATCATGCTAAGAGGCCATGATAAGGGGCCTGTTTCAGGAAGCGGGTTTTGAGGTTTGTTCGTATGAAGGTATATATGTAGCATAAGTCTTTAGCACGTGTAACTGCAGATTTTGAATGCGTAAACTGAAGTCACAAATGTGTAACAGTAGATTTGAAGTCGTAGATATTTGTTTTGCATGTGTACTCCAAAGTCACAAATGTGTAACAGTAAATTTGAAGTCGTAAATATTTTTTCTACCATTGTGGACACAAAATAGGGGCTACGAGTTCACAAATCGTTGTTACGGGTGCACAAATCCTATCCTGTGCATCGCAACTTCAAAGAGTCATGCGCTTGACACTTTTGCTACAAACATTGCAGCACAGTTGGTGCAAAACACATTTGCACACCCGTGTTTCATAATGTGAGAACATGCCCCCAATTTGTGCATTCGTAAACCCAAATGTGAACTAACGCATCAGAAGTTGCACATCTGTGAAAAATGTCCTCTCAAATAAAATGATATCGAGCACAGCATTTTAATGAGCGAGCACAAATCGATGATACAACTGCTCAAATCTGTTCCTACAAGTCTCAGCTGAGGGTTTTCTCTGCTCGAATCTGCTCCTGCAAGTCTCGGCTGTGGGTTTTTTTGCAGGTAGATTTGCACCACGCCCAGGTGGTAAATGTGGTGCAAAAGTGTTTCGTATGCGTAGAACAGATTTGTATCCGTAGAAGGTGGGCGGGACAACATTGTCGCATCATCCAATGAAAGCGCCGGTTGGGACCCGTGACGTCAGCATGTGAACAAGCGGAGGAAAAGCCTTTTTCCTTCGTCCCTTTTCACCAGAAATTGTAGGAAATGACTAAATGAGCAACAACAACTATCAAACTAATGTGAAGTAGTAGGTAGTAGTGAATTGAACTCTTTTTCTGTAGTTTTACATTGCATTTTTTAAGTAATGGAGAATTATATTATATGTACTCCAGCCTTTGAGGAAAAGTAGTCCAAGGTGTCTGTAACAGTAAATAAGCCGCGTTAGCTAGCTTTGAGGTGGTTTCCCGATCATTTTAGACAGGACAGGAGGCTTATTATGTGACACGGTGAAGTTGAGGAGGGGATACCCATTAAACACCAGGACCTGCGGTGGTTTAATAAACAGTTGAGCTGCTTCACAATCTCTGTCCGGAGCCACAGCAGTGTCTGGACTGACGGTCACGGACACACGGTCGGACACAGACCTAGGGTTTAGCTAGAGCCAACAGAACACGGAGCCATCCCACGGAAACTATGAACTGTAAGTCTGGTTTTCTTATGTTTTTAAACTTCAAAGTTGGTCGGTATAATACGTTCAATGATGAGAAGCAACGTGTGGTTATAATGTATTGCAGGCAGCATAGCTAACCACTAGCTAACAAGTCATAATGGGTATAACAGCTAATGTTCGTTAGCATATTCTTTTAAAGGAAGTACCGTTTTTTAAGGCATTTGGTCACTTCTAAGGATGTTAATAATTAACTGTTAACGTAAAATAAGAAGGCTGACCAATGACTCCTTCCGTTAATCAGTGAAAATAATCCCGGCGCTAGCCAGGGAAATATGAGTCAGCTGAATACTGGAGTCTTACTGATAATAATAATCAGCGTGTCTGTATGTCTGCTTTTCTGGGACATCGGCACCTTCATACATAGCCTACTAGTTTTACATCAGGATGTAATGTTAGCATGTGTCGACCTCATATAGAGCGTTTTCTGTCTTAATAGTGGCTATGAAGATCCAAATAAACACATGTGAGCAGTATACTATTCTGCTCAGCCCGTCTCAACATCATGTTGCTGTTTCTGAATAAAAACAGGTAGACAAGCGTCCCATTATGCAAAGGATTTTTTTTTAATTGTGCAGCTCCATCGTGTTTAAATCATATTTTATATCTGTTTTTCCAGCCTGAAAAAAACATTTACAACTAATTTTAAAAGTCACTAATGACAAGATACCCCCCACGAAGAGAATGAATTGCAGGGCTGTTATAATAAACTATATTGATTAGTTTTTAGCTTTGTGTTCTTCATCAACTCGAACCTAAATGTATTTTATTTATTTTATAAATCTTAACATTATCTTAACATCTGAATGGCACAATCTGCTTTTCCACAGACTCATCTAGGCTGTCCTGCACAAGGCCTGCACAAGTGTCTGGGATTTCCACCCTGTCAGGGAGAAGCCATTGTACAGTGAGCAGCTACAGTCAGTCCTAACTATTATCCGTCATATGTTTACTATAACATCACTAAAGGGATCTAACAATTGTTTCCGTCCCCAGTGTATGCATTGCTGAGGGAAGGACACTCCAGATAACTGAAGACTTCACTGCTCCTGCTGCCTTGAGAAGATCTCCGAAGATGGAGCAGCGTGGAACTCACCTGGCAGTCACAGCACATCAGTCTGACTCTACACTCTACACACAATTTGTTTTCAATTTTTAGATTGTGATATTATAAATCTAGACAAAGTCAGATCATACTCAATTCATAATCATATTGATTGCAGTAAATGAGGTGACATACTCAGTCATGTTTATTTGTTTGACATATTAAAAAGGTAGGGGAGATTTTGATTAAATATGGTAAAAAGTTGGGCTACAGACCAAGGACTAAGTTACTAGTTTTATGTTTTGTTTTATAAAGTCTTGTTCCGGCACATGCCAGAGCATTTTGGGTATTTTGTTCATTTTCTCTTAATAAAATAACGCCATACAAAACTTTACTTGGAGGTATGCAATTGTGAGTGCATTATAGTTTTAAACTGGTTGATTTGTATTTTTCATTTTGACCGTATGTATATGTTTAGTAAATCCACAAATATTTTAAAAAGTCCAAATCTTGTGATTTGTTTGTGGGGTAAGCTTTTACTATACATTTGTACTGATTGTGCTTTGATGTGATATCTGCAAATCATAAATATAATTGATATAGGGCATTTATTTGTCTTGCTTTAGCAGCATGCAGACCTACTTATTAATGCAGCACGTGATCTGAATTAACATGTTCTAAACTGCATAAAATGTTATGGTGTGACACTTTGTGATTGTGATTAATTAAAGTAATCACTGAAATGAGGTTATATGAAGCTTTGTACCCTGTTCTTCTGGACACGTCACATGAGGTAAGGTGTAGAGCAGAACTGTCTGGGGATAAGCACACAGTTAAACCTGATCATCTAATTATCAGTTTGTGATACAAGTAGTGATAATTTCACATGGAAAATGTGAGATAGAGAAACAATTATTCCAATTCAGTTTTAATGTGTCCTCTATACTTTTCTATTGCCTTGTAGAGTAGGTTACTTATTCACTTCACTATTCACACGTTTAAATTAATTAAGCTTGCTACATTTAGAAGACTAAGTGTATGATTTATAAGCATATTTCTGGATGCTGAATACTCTGCAGCAAGATATGTAGGCCTACTTTATTTACTTTGGTCCTCAATGCCTGCAACATCCTCCTCACCCCCTGCGTGTGGTGTGTTGTAACCATAGATAGTTTTAACAGCCAGGAGCCATGACAGCGGCTGCGGGACAATAAACTATTGTTGATAGTTAGCTGCTGCTATCGGTGTATGAATGTGTGTGAATGGTAACGTGTAAATGGGAACAGGTCTCCCTTGCAAAATAGTCTTCGGACTCAATGGGATATACCTGTATAAATAAAGGTTAAAAAAATATATAATGGAAATTCATTCTCTATTTAATAAGACTACTTTTTATTAAAATGTAAAGGTTTTAAAGAGAAAAACAGCAGGTTTAAACAGTTACACCAGTGCCAATCACACAGCAGACGTTACGCTGGCCCTTATATCTGCCAAAGTAAACTTGTTTATGACTTTCACTACTGGCATAAGGCTCCGCTGTAGTTCCCTCTTATTCAATTTCCTTATTAATACATTTTCTACAATTTCTGGTGAAAAGGGACGAAGGAAAAAGGCTTCTCCTCCGTTTGTTCACATGCTGACGTCACGGGTCCAAACCGGCGCTTTCATTGGATGATGCGACAATGTTGTCCCGCCCACCTTCTACGGATACAAATCTGTTCTACGCATACGAAACACTTTTGCACCACATTTACCACCTGGGCGTGGTGCAAATCTACCTGCAAAAAAACCCACAGCCGAGACTTGCAGGAGCAGATTCGAGCAGAGAAAACCCTCAGCTGAGACTTGTAGGAACAGATTTGAGCAGTTGTATCATCGATTTGTGCTCGCTCATTAAAATGCTGTGCTCGATATCATTTTATTTGTGAGGACATTTTTCACAGATGTGCAACTTCTGATGCGTTAGTTAACATTTGGGTTTACGAATGCACAAATTGGGGGCATGTTCTCACATTATGAAACACGGGTGTGCAAATGTGTTTTGCACCAACTGTGCTGCAATGTTTGTAGCAAAAGTGTCAAGCGCATGACTCTTTGAAGTTGCGATGCACAGGATAGGATTTGTGCACCCGTAACAACGATTTGTGAACTCGTAGACCCTATTTTGTGTCCACAATGGTAGCAAAAATATTTACGACTTCAAATTTACTGTTACACATTTGTGACTTTGGAGTACACATGCAAAACAAATATTTACGACTTCAAATCTACTGTTACACATTTGTGACTTCAGTTTACGCATTCAAAATCTGCAGTTACACGTGCTAAAGACTTATGCTACATATATACCTTCATATGTTCGCTCTGAGTTAATGGAAACTCAGGAAGCAGGTTCAGCGCACCTGGGGCTGAGTTCAGAAAGCCATACTAGCGTCCTACATCCTACATACTCACCATCTATATACTACATACTGTCTACTCAAAGATCGATTGTGTATGCGAGGTGCGTCGAAACGTTTTCAGTTGAAGTATACTCAAGCCATCAAGAATTTCTTCTTCTTCTTATAAGATTCAGGCCGTTTAGACGCTGTTTAGTGTATAACCACCCTCCACAGGTTAGATATTGAACTATATTTTTACAGTCCTGTGTTCATCATCTGTGTTTTAGACCTCTTGTTTTATAATCTGAGTAACTTTAAGAACACTAATCACATTTCGTGGCGACTAAGTAATGAAACTGAAAGTAGATATAATATCGCTAATAAATGAAAACAGACGGTCAAAACAGCGACCAAATTCGCTAAAATCCTAAATACAATAAACAGTAACATGGCAAACTTATTTTTAGGTAAGCTCAATTGATTATTCATTCATTTTTCACACGTTTATGTTTTGAGGAGGAGGATCCCTCTGACGCTCTCTGTCCGGCTCATCAGACAGCACTCAGCTGTCTGTTAGTTGAGCTGGACGATCCACGGTGTGTGGAACAGCATTCAGTTCTGATCTATCTCCACTATCAGGCTGGCATAACTCATTTCACTTAGTAACTCTAATGTTGTTAGGTATTTATCTTCATCTCTTATCTATTGTAAGAGTTTATGAATGACTGCACGTACAGTTGTCAGATCACGGACCCCAAACAATGTCGTTGCCTAGCAACTTGCTCGAAAATATTTCATTTTCCTGTGCGGGTAGAATTGACCCAGTGCATTGTGGGGCGGTTGAGTAGGAAAAGTATTCAATTGATCCATACCCAAAATCTTCCCGGAAGTTAGTACTCATCCGGGAATTTCTCGCACACCCAAACTCGCATACCCAACCGTCACATACTCAAATTAAAGTCAAAATGAGTATGAGTAGGACGTTACTCTGTACAGTTTGAAGCAAAATCACTCCACAGAAATCTCCATCGAGATGTTTTTATCATTTCCTGATGATTTTACATTTGATCGATCATTTTTATCTGACGAATATTCTCAGACCTTGTGTCGTTTATATTAAGGCCACCTAACACACAGTAAACATGCTTTATATTCAGATTCATTATTTGTGTTGTACTTAGACCTAATAACTTTATTCATTAACGGGAGTTTTCTCACATCTGTGACGCTGAGCAGATTTTCTGTCAGACTGAAATGTGATGCTGTACGCAATCATTACTGTTCACTTGTGTGTTCCCAAATTCACAGACAAGACTCATTAAAATAGCCTAATATGAATTAAGAAATTATTTAATAATTTAAACTTTGATCACTTGCTGAGGAACATGGATTTGGTGATAATTAATCAGGCTCGTCAATGAAAAACGTTCGCTTATTGTCTGAAGTCTTTCACTCCCCATTAAGGAGCGACAGTCTGTTTACTGCACGTGATTTAAGAACCGCTTGCCTTTACAGTGAATATAATAGGCTGTCAGCTATTTTGTGCCATGCCAGCTCCTACTTTTGCTGCTGATATGTGAAACTTTTTTCCTAAATATTGCATCTCATAGGGAAGCGTAATTATTCTCATGAGAATAATTTTGCCCCGTTTTTTTCTGAATTGCCGAGGTGATTAGATTAGAGTTCTGAAATAATATCCCCGTTAATTCTTCTCCGTACCAGATTGTTCATTCATTAATATTTGTCACTCCATTGGGAGGATCAAGCATATGTTTCTCCTGTTTCCATGGTGAATCATGTTATCAGCGATCCATTGACGATGGCTTTGACGCACACGCTCAACCCAGAGTGAGCAGACTCCGACTTGACTGAACTAAAGCTGTTCTAGTCAGGGTTCTTATGATCTAGCATTGGCTCAATCTCAACCATGGGTCATCATCGTTATTGCTTGTCTGATTTACAACCTGGAATCATGTTCCAAGTATGTGAGCTTAGCCCATTCACTTCCTCTGCAGCAGAAAATGTTGGTGAGACATTCTGCTGGAAATAAAATAAATATCCTCAAGTGAAGGATCTGTCATGCAAGTGAAACCTAATACTCTAGCTTTGAAGTTTGAAGAGTGCTACAACAATCAGGGATAATGTTAGTTGTAAGATGAAATGTTGCATATTAATACATACAAGGTAGCACTAATCAATAATGGCAACTTAATGAACTGTTAGTGGATGTCAAGTTAATGCTGTTTATGGTTAGTTAATGCATAGTTTAGCGTAAGCCTAAACTGTTTATGCTTAGTTATTAACTGTTAATGTTCCGATAAGAATTACCTATGTAAGTTAACTAATGCAAGCTAAGCATTAACTAAGCATAATGGTTAGGTAATGTTTACTTAATGCTTATTAATAAAAAAAACAGTTCCTTATTGTAAAGTGTTACCCTTAACTGGGAAACATTGACACATTTAGAATGCATCTCAGACCAAAAGATATAGCATGGGTAAAACCATTCATGATATAAATTCACACATTACTAGCACACCCTTGACAATAACTATAGGGGAGAACGGGGGAATCTGAGGCATCGGGTAATGTGAGCCACCCCCTGTATCTAGGCAACGGAAAACAATTGTGGTCATGTGAGATATATGTTTTCAAGCCCCTCTCATTTCCCCATGGCCCTAAAGAGAGGACCTCGTGGTGCTGTGGTAAGCATGTTTTTTTCACCAAAATAGGTATTTTGCATGTAAAAGTAAATTTTCTTGCTGTCAACTTAATCAACTGTTGTGCCAAAGCAAATGTATTCACGTAGAAAAACTTCTATCATACGTGTTGATGAACTACCAACATATGAAACCATGTGATGCTGATAACTGAAGATTAGCCTGAAATGCTAAGAGAGGTAGTTTTTTCTGAAATTGTGGTGGTGGGGGAAAGTGAGCCAAATGCTGTGGGGGAAAGTGAGCCACTGTCTCACTTTCCCCCACCATGAGGCACAAGTTAAGTTTAGTCTTAAACATATTTTAATGTAATATTACATGATATATGTTTTATTTTAATGTCATACACATTGTAGAAAAGCCATCATGCCAAGGAAATACACCAGGAAGACGACCTGGGGCAACCACACGGAAAGAGCACCTTCTCATCTTTCCCTGTAACCTTCAGGGCTGGAATGTAGAGTAGGCCTAGTTGTAGAGTATGACAGCCTGATGTTATAATCCAGTTGGGTCTTCTCCTGTGTTCTGAGTCCCAGACTGTGTTCTAATCTAACTGGTTCTATCTTTCATTTGAATCTTATTAAAACCTTTTGAATTATAATATGTTGTATTTGATTTTGTTCAGAGTTGTTGTCAAGTGTTTAGAAAATTTGCTTTGCCAATTGACCAAACCCAATCATTCTTTTACTAGTCCAACATTAGTTCTGGAATGTGTGGCTAGCTTTCAGGATTCTTACTGTTACAATATGTGTTGTTATGGTAGTTTCAGAGTGGAAAAAGTAAGTGGATCAGTTTACCCCACAGCTGGGGTAAAGTGAGCCACATGACAACTTTTTTTAAATTTTCACTGCCCTTTGTCTTGAAAAAATTCTGCTAATGCCCATTTCTAGGAAACATCCTGAATTAATGGGAAATGTGTACATTTGAGTGATAAATCATTTTAGCTCGCTTAGAGGGGAGCAAATGTAAAAAGTGGCCCAGATTACCCCGTTCTCCCCTATCTTTGGACGTCTTGTCAGGCAGGCAACGTGATTTTGAACACTTTAAAACAGAATAGTGCTTCCCCCCTCCTGTAAGGCTGACTGTGGGAACGCCTGCAGAATAAATGAACAGGACTATGGGGATAGCCGGAGAAAAAGATAAAGCCCTCTCCTCTACTCTGATCTGTGAGGACCCTGCTAGCACACGGCTATTAACTGACTCTATTGATTATGGCCCTGGGAGTGATGATAGCATTCAGCGCTAACCCTCCAGCCCAAGCCACAATCACGACCGCACCGTTTTCCCCAAATGATAGACGGTGTGGGAAATGAAAGAGGAGGTGAGGGCCGGAGAGAGTTAAAGAGAGAGAGATAAGGTGATTGAGAGGGATAGGCTGGTGATGGGGGGTATTCATATGGCTAGGCCTAGGGCTTTCATGGCAGCAGAGGAATGTAATGATGTATGAAAACACGGGGCCACGGTGTTACAGTACTGTCTGAAGCACCGGCCCTCGGTGGAAACATGAAAATGGCATAATTGCCTCGTTGCCTGTTTGAATTGCTAACAAGGGAGTACTGGCAATTTTCAAATGGTCATGAATGTGGAGAGCTCAGGACAACCTGACAGCCGAGGTGCTTATGTGATCAGTTTGTTTTTAACTGAGACAAGGTACATCATGCTGTGAGAGCAAATTTATTTGTAACTATCGTATTGATCTGTTTTTTTCTTATGTATATCACATAAGTTTAACACATGTGCATTTCCTCTAAGAAATGTGCTGACAACAGTTGCTTAAACTAATTCAAGGTTTATTGTGGCTGACCACAATAAACCACAATGACCACAATAAACCCCTGAGACCTGTTTGACCATCTGTTAGTTGACACCCCCGTTGTTGAAGGGGGCCTTTAAAATCCCTGTCTGACCAAAAGACAGTGTCAGTCTCGTTGGGGGCTGACCATGCAGGTTGGAACTTTACTCTGTAACTCTGTTGTTTTATCTACTTTTATTAAATTGTTTAGATTGAGAAGTTTCAGTTCATTTAGTCCCACAAGGTTTAACTGATTAAAAAACTTCCACGACTATAGTGCATACTGGAGAAAATAAAAGAAAATCTACCGGAATTTCAACTGGAATTACAGGAGTGGGAAGTTTAGTTAGGACACATACACACACTGCACATCACACGCCAGGTGGCTCCTTGATATAGTTAGAGAGCTCCAATTAGATGCAATAGTAAATCAAATACTTATTTCTATCGTGGCACCCGTATCTGAAAAAGCTTTGGAGCAATTTTGCTGGCAGTAAACTTTTGGCATTGATTTAAAAAAAAAACTTGAACTGAAAAATGAAATGTTGTCATTGAAATAAATTTAAAACAAAAAATAAATAAACTGGAAAATAAAGTCAGGGTAAAAAAAACTCACTGTGAAGAGTGACCTGAAGAAAAAAGTCTAAGGATTGTCATGAACACATGAATGCAAAATTATTCAAATAAAATAACAATTTAAGTAACTTGAATTTTTCTGTAGAATATTTTTTTTAATTTTCAATATTAGTTTTAGTGCCAATACAAGTGTTACAAAGACCAGATTTAATTTTTCCAACGCCAAATATGGTTTTCCATGCCAAAGGTCACTGTCAGCAAAATGGCAAAAATACGTAAAAAATTTTTATTCTCCGCTACATACTGTATGCTCTGCCCTGATAGTCCAGACGACAAGAATCAAGTCCAGAGGAGTGTTGAGCTGGCACTCTCTATTTCAGTGCTACCCTGTTGCATTCACACTATGGAGCCTCAATGTACCTAGCCTGGCTCCGCCCGCCTACCTACTTCCACTCAAATTTCATTTTCCCTTCAGTAGTCAGTCTTTGGCTGCACCAGTTTCAGTTGTAGTCACAGGAAGACAATGGATGAGAATACGAGAGAAGTTATTCTGTCTGTTGTGGCAACGCTGCCGAATATCGATAAATTAAAGCCGGAGCAAGAACAAGCTTTGCTGAGTTTTGTTGGTTTCCGGCCGGTCCCGGCACAAGACATACGTCACGACCAAACGTTATGCGATTGGTTGGCAGATCCGGAGTGGCACTGAGCAGATCCAATCATTTTAAACCTCAACAGACACCCGCCTCCAAATGAGTGAACGTTTGTCATTTGAGCAGTTCCAGACCTTCTGTACAAATGAAATGAAGTTCGATGGTCAGGTAGAACCAGGCTACAATGTACCTGCACTACTTTCCATTGCCCCTGTGTATTACAGTGTGTATGCTTGTTATCTCTACTCTGTTTTATCTATCTATGTGATCCGCTGCTGTTGCTGACATTCTCTGAAGAATCCTATTATACAATCTAAAATTAAATCTTATTATCTCTTAGTTTCTCGTTTTATCTTATCTGACTATAGGATATCTCAACTTGTTCTAGAGGTTACAGTAAAATAAAAGGTGACTTGTCTATTTCCCCTTCTAGTATTCACATGCTGACATAATGGTGTTATCCTAACCATGACTATAGCTACCAGAAAGTGTTACATTTTATTATGTCAATTGGACTGCTAGACCTAATGTTACTTTGACACGCAATTCTAACAAACCTGTTACATGATTGTAGCCATTCCACCATTTTGTCTGTTTGGTATCATTGTCTCAGTCTTTAAAGTGCTGCCCTTACCACTTACCACTGGTGTGCGCTAGATGTCACTACCCGATGAAGCTAGCAGGTATACGTCATCAGCAAAGACCATAGACATACTCTTGTAGCCACCCACTTGATCATCCATTTCTTTCTTTTCACCTGAAGATATTTCTGAAGAAAATCACTTGCAAAATGTTCATGGTTTTCCATATCTTAGTGAACAGTTAAATAAACACAGTGATTTATTTCATAAGTGGGTAAACTGAATGGAAACTGTATTTTCCATAATCCTTTGTTTTTTTTTGGTAACTTGTAAATTATTTAAAAAAATTCCAGTAAATCAGCAGTTTCTGAAAAAATCAGACCAGCCCGTCTGGCACCATCAACCATGCCACGTTCAAATTAACTTAAACCCCCTCTCTTACCCATTCTTTTGCTCGGTTTGAACTTCAACAAGTCGTCCTGTCCAGGTCTACATGCCTAAATGCATTGAGTTTCTGCCATGTGATTGGCTGATTAGTTATATGTGTTCACAAGAAATTGAACTGGTGTACCTAATAGTGGTCAGTGAGTGTATATGAGCTTTGAAATACTAAAGGGCATGCTTAGGACATGTATAATGGAAACGTATAATAGTATGACGGTTAATGTCATAAAGCAGTTCATATTGACATACAAAAGTAAAGTGCATGCATAAACAAGTGTGTGGGCTAGGACCTGCCTTCTCATCCACAGCAGCAGATCCAGTGTGGCCCATCAAAGGAGCAGATGAAGGGCTGACCCAGGGCTCAGCTCAGCTCTGCGAACACTGACATATGCGGCTGCAGGTAAAGCAGATGGTGTGTGGGTGTGTGTGTGTGTGTGTGTGTGTGTGTGAGAGAGAGAGATGGAAGGTGGGAGACAGTTTGGTCTTGATCCTGTGATTTAAGCCTCACTCTGTCTTTAATATATGTGCATTTTAATACACACCTGCGACACAGGGCTGCTGCAGGTGGCCAGATGTTCTGCCTTACATAGGTTTTGCATGTCTCTAATGAGCACGGCTATTTCGGCTGTTTCAAGATGTCGGTGAAATAATAAGTTGTTAAAAATGTTTCATCATAACTGTAGCATTTCGTCAACAACACATTTACACAGAGACTGTTGTCACTGGTTAAGCCTGCTACATACTCTGCAAGAAGAGAAAACAAACTTCTCGCTGACAGAGCTGCGAGAACAAGAACTAAGTTCTTTCTGGTCTGGACATTTCATACTTCACGAGAATTCAAGAGTCGAACTCCTCACCCGCGGCACACGTCACACGCTGTTACCATAGTAGAACAAGCTGATTTTCCTCATCGACTTCAGACTGACCGATTACACAATAGTTCTCTGACAAGCTGCGAGAAGAAAATTACGTAATTTTCTTCTCGCAGCTCTGTCACTAAGAAGTTTGTTCTTCTTCTCGTGGAGTATGCAACAGGCTTTAGTGAGGCCCACCTTCTCCTAACGGTATTCTAAATTAAAAGAAGTTGCCAAACCTTTTATGGAACATCTCCAAACATGCGTGAAAATTTGAATGGCCCCAATGAGAGTCAGTCAGGTGGTTAAAAGTGATGTGATTCCTTGAATAATACAAATTAATATGAATGATGGCTGGTCAATGCCATTAAATGTCCATCTAACAGGAGAGGGTGGGAGGAAATGGGAGATTTAAGATTAGATGGAGTGCAGCTGTGAGCAATACTGTTAAAATGTTAAGTAGTAGATTGACAAAGATGGATTACCCACAGTCCCCTGCTGTCCAATATATCACAAGTGGCTGGCTTTGTCCTTCACTGATCATTACAGTCTCTAAAGAGCTGGACATGTAATGCTGGGCTTACACTACACAACTTTTCACGCGATTTGACAGTCGCAGACTATCTTCCAATGTCGTTTGGTGTAAGGTGGTCATCCGACCCGATTTCACTCTATCTTCTTCCCGTCTTCTCTTTCCGACATTATCAAACAGGTTTGATATTATCGTTAGTCTTGGGTGGTTGGCCTGTCACACTTTCTCCAGCACCAAACACGACGCAGGAAGAGCGGCATTAGTCGCGACCGGTGTCCGCCTGTGAGGCACTTTTTTCAGACACTTTTACCTAGCAGCCTCAGCTGAAGAACCAGACTGACAACCGCGCAACCATAACACCTTACCGTCACATTCAGGGCTAGGAGTTAAAGTTATTGGTGGACGAGATCAGCAAATAAAGCTGATCAAATAACTACAGGATGTCCCCCGCTCGGAATATTGAATTAACTTTTTTAAATTTAAATATAATCACAATCACGTTTGCAGTTTTGAACGTGATCATGCATCACGCAGGGGTGGATTACGGCACGGGCACACCGGGCACAGGCCCAGGGCCCTAAGCCAGTGATAGTAACTTTTCATTTTGCATAGTCAAAGAGCTCAGTCACTCATGTCAATAACTGGGTCCAAAAAGGAATAGCCTACATATAAGGATACTCATTCAAATTTAACAAGATAGAAATCATCATGGGCCCCTCAACAGTAGGGGAGAAATACAAAAGCAAGTTAAAAACAACAGCATTAGTAGCTCTGTCTAAGGGGCTCAATGAGGGGCCTTGAAGGCCCGCTCACACATACAGAAATAAGCTTTAGATGTGTGAATTCTAAATTGTTCATAAAAAGTAGCTATCCACCTTTTATCTGTTGAAATGGGCCCCTCCATCATATAACATGGGTCTGCAGACCAATCTACTAAACTGTTTTTACAGTTACAGAGTAAAGAGTGCTGCCTGTTTAAGACAAATCTGAAAAATAATGTTCCTTCTGCATCTCAGGATTTGATATAGCCTCTAAAATTTCCTCTCAAAGTGCACCAGATTGCACCAGATTGATGCATTTTACTTGGTGTGCGCTTCCTGCTTTCCTACTGTGCAGACGCTTTTCTGCTTACTCTCTCCTCCTCTTGCACTTTCGCTTACATTCTTATTATCCCTCGCTAATAGATTTAGCAGCAGGTCCTGGATACATACAAATCAAAGGGACTGTAATTTATTTTTATTTTTATAGATACTACAGGCATTTTTGGACACTTTTACGACCTTCTCAATAGAACGTGAGAGGGGGCCTAACAACAGGACAAGACTGTGGTGACTGGAAGCGAGGCGCTCAGCTAAAGCTAATTAGCAGCAAGATGCCTCCCTTATCAAACGAGGAGTATCAAATACTCCTACAGAGGATTACAGCACTGGAAACAAAAATGAATCGAATAGAAGTGAACATTGAAGTGAATGGACTATGAGAACGACACCACTCTACCAGTGACTTTAAACGGTAGACAAGATCAAGCTAACACACAGCTAACTAGCACCGACAAGGCTATGAAGAAACAAAAGGACCGTGTCCAGGTTAGTGATAACCCTCCCTGGAATCGTCTTGGTGGAAGGCCAAAGAGATTAGAAAAGGGAGGACGGATAACGGGCAGGGCCGAGCACCATGAGATGACTGATCTGGATGGCTGGCCTGCGTTATCACCCAGGCACGGTGCCTCCTCAACCCCCGCGCCTCGGAGGCCGCAGCAATGGATTACTGCAAGGGGGAGAGGTAACAACAACAAACTTCCACAGCAAACAAGTGTGCAAGTGTCGAACCGGTTTACTCCACTGATGCAAGTCCCTGAATTTCTCTCTGATGACCAAGATAGCATAGCGCTTGCACACAATAAGGTAAGGCCTGAAAGCCAAGAGCCACAGAGAGAGCTAACAACCGGGCTAATCAAGCTAACAACTGGGCCTGAAAATCTGATTGTTGGAGACTTTTCTGTTAGAGATATGAAAAGCATGTGTAGTGTTGATACCAAAGTACTCTGCTTTCCCAATGATATGGTGTCGGACTTAGAAAAAAGAATCCTGGAAATTGCAGCAGCACACACAACTGTAAAGAAAATCATTTTGCACATCAGGTCAAATGATGTTGTAAAGCACGAGTCTGAAATGTTGAAACAGGACTTTAACAATCTCCTGAACACGGTCAGCTCACTGAATGCTGAGGTGTATATCAGTGGTCCTCTGCCACCAATCAGAAGAGGACTTGAGAGATTCACTAGGCTGTTAGCACTGAACACGTGGCTTTCAATAGCGTGCCCTGACCACTCAGTGCATTTTATTGACAATTTTAACATTTTCTGGAACCGCAGGCAGCTTTTTAAGACGGATGGACTTTGTCTAAATAAGGCTGGAGTCGAACTATTCACATCCAACGTGATTTACGTCCTACGTCACCCATCTGTTCGTGCCAAGGACAAGGCCCAGGAGGAGAAGATAACACAGCGTAGCAGCAGCGCCGAAGGACAACTGCCGGCCCCAGATGACAGCTCAGACCATGAGAGATATCAGGGCAGAGAGGAGGGGGCCCCACCCATAACAAGCCCACCTCTTGCTCATTCAATCTCTCCTACAACCTCCCTTTCTCCATCCTCTCCTGATCTGGGATTCAAGGAAATCGTATATACCCCCAGCAGTCAACGTCCCCCTCAACTCGCCAATCTAAGCCACAGTGCCCGGCTCTTCACCCCTCCACGCAAACCCCCTCCGATCCCACCGCGACGTCATCATCATCAGGCTTGGGAGACTGATGATGTCAGCATTTGTTGATATGTGTCGGGCCGCGGCTACACAGTTATCGCCTTCGACCCACAGGATAAGTCGGGGCCCTGTTTTTCAAGGTTTATTTCAAGAAACGGGAAACCGTTATCAAATCTGATAAGCATTCCTCTTCAGCCACAATCTGCTGAAATTAATCGGGCTGACAATGCTTCGAACACACTAAATTTAGCTTTATTAAACATCAGATCATTGGCAGGTAAAACATTTTTAATTAATGATCTTATTACTAGGCACAATCTTAATTTTATGTTTTTAACTGAAACTTGGTTAGACCAAGATAACAGCTCAGCTGTACTGATAGAGTCCGCCCCCCCAAACTACACTTTCGTGAGTGAATCCAGAGTGCATAAAAAAGGAGGGGGGGTTGCTATTTTGTTTAAAGAATCTCTACAATGCAAAAAGATGTCTTATGGAAATTTTGATTCATTTGAGTATGTGGCTCTCCAGTTAAATTCAGCCTCTAGAGCTATTTTCATCAATATCTACCGGCCACCACAATACAATACAAGCTTTTTAGATGACCTTTCTGAGCTGCTGTCTGTAATCTGTATTGAGTTTCACTGTGTATTAATTGTTGGAGACTTAAATATTCATATCGACAAACCCGAGGACAGATGTGCGAAAGAACTGTGCTGTGCTGTGTCCTTGACAACTTTGGACTAAATCAGCATGTTGACAAACCAACTCATAACAGTGGCAGATATAGGTCCCCTCTCAGACCATTCCTGTTTATTTTTTGAGAGTAAAATGTCTGTGCACACAACTGATCAATCAAAAGTAATCAAAAAACGGTATATTACAGAAAATACCAGTGAAACATTTATTCAAGCATTTTATTTAATACCACCCCTCCCCTGTAACTCAGTTAATGAGCTTTTAGACAACTTTAATGGCAAAATTACAAGTGTTATAGATGCTATTGCGCCCACTAAGATGAAGGTTGTCTCTGGTAAGAAAAGATCTCCCTGGAGAAATGCCCCGCAGGTCAGAATAGAAAAAACAGAGTGCCGTAAAGCGGAACGCAGGTGGCGAAAAACAAATCTCCAGGTTCATTATGACATCTTCAAAGAGAAACTTCGCACTTTTAACTCAGAGATGAAAAGTGCAAGGCAGTCTTTCTTTTCTGACATTATCACCAAAAACAACAACAATGCACGTGCCCTGTTTGCTACTGTCGACAGATTAACAAACCCTCCTGTGTCAGTAGCGTCTGAACATCTCTCCACGAGGGCCTGCAATGAATTTGCCTCCTTCTTTACTGAGAAAATTCACAAAATTAGACAAGCTGTCACTGCATCAATACAAAGTTCAACATATGTGTCATCGCTATGCCCACTTAAAATCAATCCAAATGCAATGACACAATTTTATCTGATAAACCACAAAAACCTGGAGGACATTATACAACACCTGAACTCCTCCTCCTGTTGCCTTGACATTCTTCCCACAGGCTTCTTTAAAACTGTTTTTAGCTGTATGGCCTCAGATGTTCTACAAATTGTCAACATGTCCCTTCGGACAGGTGTATTCCCACAGGCCCTGAAAACAGCAGTCATCAAGCCACTCCTAAAAAAGAACAATCTAGATACATCGCTCATGAACAATTATAGGCCCATATCTAACCTACCATTTTTAAGCAAAATCATTGAAAAAGCTGTTTATCAACAGCTAAATAACTACTTAGCAATGAACAACTGCTTTGATGTTTTCCAGTCAGGATTTCGACAACACCACAGCACTGAGACTGCTCTGGTTAAGGTCCTCAATGACATCCACTTAAACACAGACAGTGGCAAAAGTTCTGTTTTAGCTTTACTGGATCTCAGTGCCGGTTTTGACACAGTTGACCACGGCATATTACTAGATTGACTAGCAAACTGGGTTGGACTCTCTGGAACTGTACTAAACTGGTTTGAATCCTACTTAAAGGACAGAGACTACTATGTGTCAATAGGCAATTTCACATCTGAGCGGACACATATTGAATGCGGGGTCCCCCAAGGTTCCATTCTTTGGCCTCTTCTGTTTAACATTTACATGCTCCCACTAGCTTAGATTATGAATAAGAACAAATTATGCTACCATAATTATGCAGACGACACACAAATTTACATAACCATATCACCAGGAGACTACAGTCCGATACAAGCACTGAGTAAGTGCATTGAACAAATCAATGATTGGATGTGCCAAAATTTCCTTCAATTGAGCAGCGACAAAACTGAAGTAATTGTCTTTGGTGCCAAAGATGAACAATTAAAAGTCAGCGCACAGCTTACATCTGTTATGCTAGAAACCACACACCAAGCCAGAAATCTTGGTGTTGTCATAGACTCCGACTTGAATTTCAAGAAACACATTAAATCAATTAATAAGTCAGCATACTACCACCTTAAAAACATATCAAGAATTAAAGGACTTATGTCTCAGCAAGATTTAGAAAAACTTGTCCATGCATTTATCTTTAGTAGACTTGACTACTGTAACAGTGTCCTTGCAGGCCTTCCAAAAAAATCTATCAGACAGCTTCAACTAATTCAGAACGCTGCTGCTCGAGTCCTCACTAGGACCAAAAAAGTGGATCATATTACCCCAGTTCTGAGGTCTTTACACTGGCTTCCTGTCACTCAAAGAATTGATTTCAAAATACTGATGTTGGTTTATAAAGCACTAAATGGTTTAGCGCCAAAATACATTACTGATCTGCTGATACGTTATGAACCGTCCAGAGCCCTTAGGTCGTCTAGGACAGGTTTACTTACAGTCCCAAGAGTTAGGACTAAACGTGCGGTGAATTTCTCAGTTTTCTCAGGAAAATCTACAGACGTCCAATCAGCGAACAGAGCGAGTGGCTGAGAACGATGACGTCGAAGTCGCGCTCCAGTTTCAGTTGAATGCTGCGTTCTTTTATACTCGGAATTTAGAGATTTCCGACTCGGTAGTTCAGAGTTCCGACCTGTCTGTGTTCCAGTGCATCTGCTCGCAAAAGTATGGACGCTGACAACCTTTCTCGTCCAAATAACTAAACGTTAGGCTCTAGCCGTACCGGTAGATCCATAGACCACAATATGTAGTGAAGTCGGAAATTTCCGAGTTTCCCTGTACAACTGGAACGCACCGTCAGAAGCCGGCTCATGACACACGTGACGACCTAACATTATGCGATTGGTTGGCTAATCCAGAGTGGCACTGGGCAGATCCAATAGTTTTAAACTTCAACAGACACCCGCCTCCAAGTGAGTGAACCTTTGCCAATTACAGCACTTCCAGACCTTCTGTACAAATGAAATTAAGTACGATGGACTGGTTGGACCAGGCTAACTTTTCTGGTCTTAATTTCTCATTAATGACTCCTAAACCTGACACGAATCACAGCATTAAAAAACATGTAGATTTTCGGGAAGCTCTTCCTCTCATCTGGGTGCATTCAGCGTTCCCTGTCAACACTAGGCTTCGTCCTTCTCCGCCCCCTCGCCCCCCTCCTGCAAACCCTTGGTTTGCAGGAGGGGGGCTTGGAGGATTGGTTACCATCCTTCCGAAAACTTTCAGCAGCGCGCGGGCAGATTTGAGCAGGCAGGTGGGGGCATGGCAGGAGCGTACCTGAGCATGTTGCAGCATTACCATACATGGAAAAATCTGGATTCTCTAAGTAACGTATCCTGGAAATTTGAACAAGTGAATCGCGACCGGCTGCCCTAGTGTTTATCGCTCTGCACAGCCACCCCAGACGGTCAGCAGGGAATACGTCTAAATGCATTATTACTTGACACTTTAGTATGGATAAACATGACTATAAATCATTATAACAACGTTTAGGTCATAAAAGTTGAAAAAGCATCATAGGTCCTCTTTAATGAAAAGGGGAACTGGAATAGTTTCCTCTAAGAATGGCAGCCAACCTTTGAGTTTCTTTGGATGTTAACATACCCATTAACATCTTAACTAATGTAATCTCATTCAAACCTGATGCTGTGGGTGTGTCTGAGCCTGCCTGCGCTCCAGGTTTATATATAGATGCAGGATGCTAGATCACAACAGCTCAACACAATGAGGCGAGAAACTTTCAGGGGGCTGGGCTAATCCCATCGGAGGCCTTTTCTATTTACATAGCGATCCATCTTTGATAGGGGAACCGTATAGCTTTTGTTTTGACCAGAAAGAGTCTCTACTAAACGCAAGCAATTAGGATGACGGATGACTTACGCCTCGGCAAAACATTCCACGAGAGACATGAACACAACTCCAATGACAACACAAACAATCAAATAAAACAACATCAGAGAGCAAAGTAGAATATGTTTCATCCTGGGAATGTTTGGTGCGCTTGGATTCCCTCTCCTTGGGCCATTGTTCTGTATCACGCCTGACACTGTGTTCTATTTGAGGAGATTTGTAGTGCAGGGTTTTTTGCTGCATAATGGATGGGGGGGGGGGCTGACTTTGAGCAGTGGCTTGTAGGTAGTTGGGGAGGGCGTGCCACTGTTGCTGATTGCTTCTTATTGAGCCTGGGCGCCCTTGAAAGTGTTGTTATGAAGTGCTCATCATGCAGGATTACTGTACTGTGACAGGCCTCATAGCTATGACCTACATGAGTTACATGCACTATATCAACACTTAGATAGGAGCTCCTTCCACGTGTTTACAATTTTGCAAAGCAAATGTATTGTCCTCAACTTTACTACCTTTTTTGGGCAGTGAAGGTCTCCCTCTAAGAAAAAAACAGTTCATCAGTTTAAACAAATAAATATGATGAATTTGTACTGTTATTTATTGAATGCATGTCAAAAGGGATTAGGAAATGATCACATTCGGTCTTATTCACATTTTACACAACGTCCCAACTTTTTCGGGATTGGGGTTCTAGTTAAACCCACAGTATACTGTATGACATGTTAAATTTGAACAGGCGTCCTGGGTGAATGCACTCAAGCATTTGGTATTCACTACAAGCTAGTTACTTTGCTATCCCTCCAGCTGTCTCCCTTTCTCATTTCTTTATCTTGCTGCCTGCCCACTTCCATTCTGATACACAGGGGTTTATCTTTGTCAGGGCTGTGCTAGCTTACACAAATACCTCTGAGACCTGGCTTTTCTTAAAAAGAAAAAAGGCAGTTACGTTCAGTGATGGCAAGGATTGATATCCCATTTCCTCCACAATGACGGCATCATTTCCAGCCACTCAGGCTATTTGGTCCTACATTACTGCAGGCTGCCGCGGGCTGTAGATCAGGCTGACAGCTGTCTTCAACCGGAGGCCCTGCTCACTCACATCACATCACAGAGTGGCAGACAAGATCACTCAAGTCTTTTCATTGAGGCTGGCTCCATGGGAAATTGGTCCTGTCCTTCAGAGAATTTAAGATTCAAGCACTTTTACATGGACATAAACAAATGTGTTTTTGTGGTAGAGTATATGTCCACTTAATGGCCCTCATTTATCAAACTTGCATGGAAACTGGTGCAGATTCTGGCGCAAATACCTCCCTACGCCAGGTATCTCGTGGGATTTATCAAACAGTCGTATCTCGCAAATCTCAGCGTACGCCAGGACATTATTGATAAATGCGGCGGCTGAAAACAATCGTATCACGCCCCTATATTCTCTCAGTTTAGAGGCCTTGCCCAGAGGTTTTACGACAAGGATATGCGCATTACGGCACAGAAGAGGAACTTCTTTGAAGTAGAAATTGACAGAATAACAGCGACAGTAGAAAGAAAAAAAGAATTTCATTTCGGAGCATTACAAGCGGCATCAAAGAACGACAGAAGGCAGCAGTTAGGAAGGAAATAACTGCTGCAGTCAACAGCGTTGGTGTTGATAACAAATGATCTCCAGCTGAGGATTTTGCATTTTAGGTTTACATCAGTACTATCGCTCAAATGCTATAAAACAGCATAGAATTATATTTTGCCATTTCTTTACATAGAAGAAGAAAAAGTGGTCTGACTCAAATTGCCACTAAAAAAAGCGTGTTGCTGTTCTGAAATGCAACCAACTGGTGCGGGCATAATATAAGTGGTAGAGGAGAAAAAGACGAACCAACTGTCCGATAATGGTCCCCATAAAATAAATACACGTCTGCAGAGATTTGAATGATTATAATGTATTGGCCCTTTTAGATAGCACTACTCAAAAGGGGTTTAAAAACTAAAAATAACACATTTTGCGTTTTACTGTATGACAGCATGCGCTTGGCATGAGTGGTCAGCCTGGCCGCCAGCTGCACAAGCCGACCCGGCAACGATCAGCTGTGAGAGCGCCCACTGTCCTGCTCCACCAGCAGATTGGAAAATGTGCCGGTTAACGGTGGAAATAAATCGCTCGCTTAAGCGATCAATGACACATTAAAAGAGGAACTAACATCTATAAAGAGCGTCAAATAAATAAAATGTTAAGCTGAATGTTGTGCCATGTATTTTTTATCATAAAGAGCAGTGTAGGCCTACTACATATTTAATACTTAGGCTAACATTTTGAATGAATTCAGCCCCCGTGCCTCAGTGTCCCCCCAGCTGATCCACAACGGAGACAACTGCCCTTATGCAGTCCCATGCAGCGCTCCAAAGTGGCCGGTGTGCGCACTATTGAATCAGCTCTCCTACTCAGTTGCACACCATAAGCTGCACATTTTAAGTGATTAATATCTTTATTTCGGTCTGAGCAAACACTGCATTTGTATTATCTTCTAATAATTGTCTAACAAAGTCATCGGCTACCCGGCACAGCCTGCACTGCGAGTCCATGCCGTTTACAAACTTGCGTACATGAGCTGAGAGCTGGCGTGGGATTTGAGCGTATCCTACGCTCACGTCCATATGGATAAATGCCGAGGTTTACGTGGAAATGTGCGTACAGACACTTTTCTGGTCTACGCACGGTTGATAAATGAGGGCCAATGTGTCTGGGTGTGTCTAGGTCATGATGTTCTGATTTATTTAAATGCATTTCATGCTTAAAAAAATCAATGATTGGATGTGCCAAAATTTCCTTCAATTAAACATCGACAAAACTGAAGTAATTGTCTTTGGTGCCAAAGATGAACAATTAAAATCAGTGCACAGCTTACATCTGTTATGCTAGAAACCACACACCAAGCCAGAAATCTTGGTGTTGTCATAGACTCCGACTTGAATTTTAAGAAACACATTAAATCAATTAATAAGTCAGCATACTACCACCTTAAAAACATATCAAGAATTAAAGGACTTATGTCTCAGCAAGATTTAGAAAAACTTGTCCATGCATTTATCTTTAGTAGACTTGACTACTGTAACAGTGTCCTTGCAGGCCTTCCAAAAAATATATCAGACAGCTTCAGCTAATTCAGAACGCTGCTGCTGGAGTCCTCACTAGGACCAAAAAAGTGGATCACATTACCCCAGTTCTGAGGTCTTTACACTGGCTTCCTGTCACTCAAAGAACTGATTTCAAAATACTGATGTTGGTTTATAAAGCACTAAATGGTTTAGCGCCAAAATACATTACTGATCTGCTGATACGTTATGAACCGTCCAGAGCCCTTAGGTCGTCTGGGACAGGTTTACTTACAGTCCCAAGAGTTAGGACTAAACGAGGAGAAGCAGCTTTTAGTTTTTATGCACCAAATATCTGGAACAAACTCCCAGAAAACTTGAGGTCTGCTGCAACCCTCAGTTCTTTTAAATCGAGTCTGAAGACTTTTCTGTTTCCATTTTAACCTGTACTTTTTATTTTATTTAAATGTTTTACTTCTTTTCATTCGCTTTTAAATGTCTTCTAATGTGTTTTATGTATTTTAATCTTGCCCCTGTAAAGCACTTTGAGTGGCCTTGTGTTTGAATTGTGCTATATAAATAAACTTGCCTTGCCTTAAAGGAAGTTACATTTTTAAAACATTTTAATATAGAAATGAGCAAAGGTCGCTCATCCAGGTTAGCTTAGCTCAAACACTGGGGACAAAAGTGGAGCAGGTCAATAATACACTTTATAACATCACTAAATGCTCCTGTGTGCTTGTTGGGACTTGTTTATTTACATTGTTATCTTGCACTCTATATTTTTACACTCTCTGCCATTTTAGAATCACATACTTTACACACTGTAGGAAGTGCCTGTGGCACTCACGTCAGTTTTTGGTTATAAAATGACATTTTATGTAAAGAAATATAGAGCATAACATAATAAACCAGTTCCAACAAGCATACAGGGGCGATTAGTGTTGTTGTAAAGTTTATCTTTTGACCTGCCGATCAGCTGGCAGACCCATGAACAAGGTGACATGGTTGAGCGACCAACGTGGCTAACTGGCAAATTAAGCTTATGACGTGTCCAGAACTTGCCGTTGATACATCTTTCTTGTTAATGAAAGATTTGAGTGCCGTCTCCTGTTCCTTTAAGAAAAGAAAAAGCTAAGTCCAAATTGATAAGTGTTGAGGCCAAAGCCGTTTCACACTACGTATCCGCAGCCATCTTTGTTGATTACTATCACAACTTTTCAGCACTGTCGTCATCCGGTTACGCCCGCGGAAATCAGATAGTACGGTTGAATTGGTGAATTTTCCGACATAGTTAATGAGCTCCAATGGTTCGTGCCCAGTGTAGCTCTGTTGTAGATGTTTGTCCCTGTCCCCCGGCCGGCCCGACATTTTCTAAAGTATTATGTCTTTCGTTTGTGTTTGTAAACAAATGTACAGTAAGTGAAAGTGAACTGTTGGCTATGCGCCCCCCCGTGATTTTCGGTAGTAATGCTCCGTCCTGTCTGTTTGGTACGCATCCGCAAGCTTGCAGGATACGTGCAGAAATACGGACGTAATGTACTCAAGAGTACTGACAGAAGGCTCCGTCCATATCCGTATGTGTATGTAACGTAGAGCATAGATGAGCCTTTTCCTTTCGTAAAGTTTGGCCAGGAGTAAAATACGTGTTAAAGGATGCATCGAGGCGGCACCTTTCCTAAGCATTTTTAGAATTCGAAACCACCTTTCCTCCAAGTACTTCCGGGTCATCTTGTTAGGAAAGGAAATTTCCTGTGCAAAAAACAGAATCCGTAGAGGCCCACGGACCTAAATACAAAGTTCAAAGGTCAGACTTAATGATGCAAATTTTAGTTTTTTTAAAATGGCTTATAAAGAATGCTTTCTTTAAATATCCTGTCCTGTAAAATACACTAAGAACTCTATTAAGTCCCCATGCATCCATGTGTATATATAGCAGTGATTCTTCAGAAGTGGGACAAAACAGTAGTCTGGTCCAACCAGACCATCGTACTTCATTTCATTTGTACAGAAGGTCTGGAACTGCTGTAATTGGCAAAGGTTCACTCACTTGGAGGCGGGTGTCTGTTGAATGTTAAAACTATTGGATCTGCCCAGTGCCACTCTGGATTAGCCAACCAATCGTATAAACGTGTCACGTGTGTCATGAGCCGGCTTCTGGCGGTGCGTTCCAGTTGGACAGGGAACTCTGAAATTTCCGACTTCACTACATATTGTAGTCTATGGATCTACCGGTACCTGGCAACGGTAACTTGTTAGAGCCTAACGTTTAGTTATTTAGATGAGAAAGGTTGTCGGAGTCCATACTTTCACCAGCAGATGCACTGGAACACAGACAGGTCGGAACTCGGAACTACCAAGTCGGAAATCTCATTCTTCTGAGTATAAAGGAACGCAGCATTCAACTGAAACTGGAGCGCGACTTCGACGTCATCGTTCTCAGCCACTCGCTCTGTTCGCTGATTGGACGGCTGTAGATTAGCCGGAGAAAACTGAGAAATGCACTGCACACCCAGACTGACTAGTGAAGGGAAAATTAAATTTGGCCGGAAGTAGGTAGCCAGGCTAACAAAACAGGGTGCAATGTTGAAAATATACAAACCCTATGTTTAGGCAAATTAAATTACATGTATGTTTCCAACATATACTAAATGACTATAGATATTTTATATTGATTTTCCTCTATGTTCTTCAGTTGAACTGTGTAATAGAATGTTTACTTTAAAATTAACAGCAATCAAGCAATGTGTTAAAAATTTCAAAACACATTCTTATGTTAGGTGACTGTTGGATTTTCACATTTGACCAACCATTCCTCAACAACTATAAAATATCATGATGTATTGTTATCATAATAATATAAATCTGACGGAGTTGACAAGTATATCTGACGGAGTTGACAAGTATATCTTATGAATTTGACATATCGGACGGTGGTGACAAATACGTAGAATAATCAATAACAGTGATTTTATAACAGCATATTATTGGTTGAGCGTTAATTCAAGATTCTCAGAAGTATCAGTCTTTTAGAGTCTTTCAATCAGACTCTAAAAGACTGAGACCAAATCGCCTCATTTTGTATATCATCCTGTACTTTTTTAAGAATCATCCACGACAAAAGATTGTGAGAGTTTCCATAAATACAGTATTAGACAAACTAAACCCTATTTCTGTATTTAATATAATTATAATAACTTGAAAACATCCCAAATATGATGCCTTCACATTGAATGTCAACTCCGTCATTGGCCTGTCACCATCGTCAGACAGGAAATCTGACAGAGTTGACATCTGATGGTGTTGACATATTTAAAGTTTCTTAAACAAAACAAATGGAATTAATCTAGTTAGCCATTTGTTTTTTCTGTTGATGTTAGGTGCTAGTATGAACTACTTCAGGAATATAAAATTATCGAAACATTTCAAATAACTTCAGAAATTGTAAGTCGGTGTTGACCTATCATGGTTGTGACGCATGACTTTCAAGATTTGGAATGTAAAATATTCTAAAACTACAACACTTATCAGAGCCTGTCAGACTCTAATGTACTCTGCACCATGGACATATAAAGAAATGGACACCGTATTGAAACATGGCGCCCATTCATTCCTATGAAAGCTGCTCATAGGCGCAGAGAAGCAACAAGGAAGCATAATCCGGAAATTCCATACGGCCCAAAGCATGACGTAGCATAGACGTAGCGGCATTATGGACCTATCAAGAAAGAGGGCGGCAAGCGTAGCGGACTGGAGGCGGGTGTCTCGTTCTGTAGCATCTAGCCTGGCGAAAACAAACTGAAAGCCGTTAAAAGCCATTGGGCTAATAAAACACTTGAGGTGGCGTTTTGAAATGAGAAAACTTACATTTTAATAGTATATGGTCTAAAGATAAGTATGAGCCTATGATTGATATCCAGAAAAAATGTGCAGAGACACAATCTTGTTCGCTGCTTGTACTGTGTGGACAGGGACATCTGCCTACGGGCCGCATGAAAATAAGCTCCACCCCTTACCATGCAATACCAATGGGTTGGCCACATGTCCATGCTGGCTGCTCGGAGAAGGCAGCATCCTGGGGGCCTGCTCTGCACAGACAGCTTGTGACAATAGGTCCTTCACGGAGACAGCTGTCCCTCATATTGCCTGATTTTATTACATTTTAATGAAATGTCTGACGGTGGTGACAAAGTGTCCCACCACTTAGAAACCTTATAAAACATGAATGTGTTGTAGACATTTATTTTTTTGATGAGAGATTATTTAGTGTTGCCTTTGATGAAAAAAGCTCTTTTTAATCATTAAAGTACATTTTTAATATGTTTTATTGAAGATTGAAACCTTCTCCGTGGACACACTGTTTTTTGACGTCATGAGAAGATAACAAGTGTCTTAAATTTGACATAATAATGATAAAATGTAATTTAAGGGGATTATTGTGCTCCAAACATTCTATTCTTAATCCCTAATAACATCTACAATTTGAAATACTTTTATTTTTAAAGATAACAGCAGTTACATATGGAAGAAACCATCTTTCAGTACTGTGTCTCTAGCAGCCATTAACGCTGGCAGACTGTCATTAAGCCACGTCTCATTTCTTGTCAAATGGTCTCATCTCTGAAACTGATTGATAGCTGCTGACCTCTCAAAGGCTGATGGGAAGACATGAAAGGGTCTCATCAGTTTTTAAAGTTAGGCCTGTGTTGACCTTAACTTCCCCTTCCCCCTTCACTCACGTAGACATCCGCTCACACATTAAACTGTGTAGAGAAGTTAAGGGTAAGGCAAGGCAATTTTATTTATAGAGCACATTTCAGGCACAGGGCCACTCAAGGTGCTTCACAGGGTTAAAATCAAATAAAGAATACAAATACAAAAAAAAGGAACAAATTTAAAACATGGATAAAAATACAACATTTAAATAAAAGAATTAAAACATTTTACAAAAAAAAAAAAAAAAATTACAGGTTAAAAGGGAAACAAGAACGTTTTGAGACCCGATTTAAAAGAGCTGAGAGTCTCAGCGGACCTCAGACTCTCTGGCAGTCCGTTCCAGACATTGGGCGCATAAACGCTGAATGCCGCCTCTCCCTGTTTAGTCCTAGCTCTGGGGACTTTTAAAAGACCTGTCCCAGACGAACTAAGGGCTCTGGGCGGCTCATAACGTATCAGCAGATCAGTAATGTATTTTGGCCCTAAACCATTTAAGGCTTTGTAGACCATCATCAATATTTTAAAATCAATTCTTTGAGTGACAGGAAGCCAGTGTAAAGACCTAAGAACTGGGGTAATGTGATCTACTTTTTTGGTCCTAGTGAGGACTCGAGCAGCAGCGTTCTGAATTAGCTGAAGCTGTCCGATTGATTTTTTAGGAAGGCCTGCAAAGACACTATTACAGTAGTCAAGTCTACTAAAAATAAATGCATGGACAAGTTTTTCCAAGTCCTGCTGAGATATTAGCCCTTTAATTCTCGATATATTTTTAAGGTGGTAGTAGGCTGACTTAGTAATTGATTTAATGTGTTTTTTGAAATTCAAGTTGGAATCTATCACTACTCCAAGATTTCTAGCTTGGTGTGTGCTTTCTAACATAACAGATTTAAGCTGTGCGCTGACTTTTGATTGTTCATCCCTGGCACCAAAGACAATTACTTCAGTTTTGTCGCTGTTTAATTGAAGAAAGTTTTGGCACATCCAGTCATTGATTTGTTCAATGCATTTACTTAGTGCTTGAATCGGACTATAGTCTCCTGGTGATATGGTTATGTAAATGTGTGTCGTCTGCATAATTATGGTAGCATAATTTGTTTTTGTTCATAATCTGAGCTAGCGGTAGCATGTATATGTTAAACAGAAGAGGCCCAAGAATGGAATCCTGGGGGACGCCGCATGTAATATTTGTTCGCTCGGATGTGAAATTGCCTATTGACACATAGTAGTCTCTTTCCTTTAATTATGATTCAAACCAGTTTAGCACAGTTCCAGAGAGTCCAACCCAGTTTGCAAGTCGATCTAGCAATATGCTGTGGTCAACTGTGTCGAACGCAGCACTGAGATCCAATAAAACTAATACAGAGCTTTTGCCACTGTCTGTGTTTAAGTGGATGTCATTGAGGACCTTAACCAGAGCAGTCTCAGTGCTGTGGTGTTGTCGAAAACCTGACTGAAAGACATGAAAGCAGTTATTCATTGCTAAGTAGTTATTTAGCTGATGATGAACAGCTTTTTCAATGATCTTGCTTAAAAATGGTAGGTTGGATATCGGCCTATAATTGTTCATGAGTGATGTATCTTGATTTTTCTTTTTTAGGAGTGGCTTGATGACAGCTGTTTTCAGGGCCTGTGGGAATACACCAGTGCAAAGGGACAATTTCTAGGACATCTGAGGCCATACAGCTAAAAACAGTTTTAAAGAAGCCAGGTGGGGAGAATGTCAAGGCAACAGGAGGAGGAGTTCAGGTGTCATCCAGGTTTTTCTTGTTTATCAGAAAAAACTCTGTCATGGCATCTGAATTCGTTTTAAATGGGTACAGAGATAAAACATATCTTGAACCTGGTATTGATGCAGTGACAGCTTGTCTTATTTTATGAATTTTCTCAGTAAAGAAGGAGGCAAATTCATTGCAGGCCCTCGTGGAAAGATGCTCAGACGCTACTGACACAGGAGGGTTTGTTAGCCTGTCAACAGCAGCAAACAGGGCATGTGCATTGTTGCTGTTTTTGGTGATGATGTCAGAGAAGAAAGACTGTCTTGCATTTCTTAGTTCTAGGTTAAACGTGCGTAGTTTCTTTTTGAAGATGTTATAGTGAACATTTAGATTTGTTTTTCGCCACCTGCGTTCTGCTTTACGGCACTCTCTTTTTTCAATTCTGACCTGAGGGGTATTTCTCCAGGGAGACCTTTTTTTACCAGAGATGATTTTCACCTTGGTGGGTGCAATAGCATCGATAACATTTGTAATTTTTGAGTTGAAGTTACATAGTTGAAGTATCTCATTAACTGAGATACAGGGGAGGAGCGGGGACAGAGAAAATGCCTGGATAAATTGTTCACTCGTGTTTTCAGAAATATACCGTTTTTTGATAACCTTTGTTTTTGCAGTTGTGTGCAAAGATATTGTACTCCCAAAAAACAAACAGGAATGGTCGGAGAGACCCACATCAGACACTAAAAGGTTTGAAATGTCCAGGCCCTTTGAAATTAATAAGTCCAGGGTGTGACCTTTGTTATGTGTAGGCTGGTTTACGTGTTGAGAGAGTCCAAAATTTTCCAGTACATAGAATAGTTCTTTAGCACTTCTGTCCTCGGGTTTGTCCACATGTATATTAAAATCCCCAACAATCAATAAACAGTCAAACTCCATGCAGATTACAGACAGTAGTCCAGTAAGGTCATCAAAAAAGTTTGCACCGTATTTAGGTGGCCTGTAGATATTAATAAAAATAGCTTGAGAGGCTGAATTTAACTTGAGAGCCACATATTCAAATGAAACAAAGTTTCCATAAAACATCTTTTTGCGTGTTAAAGATTCATTAAATAAAATAGCAACTCCACCACCTTTCCTATGAGCTCTGGCCTCACTCTCGAAAGTGTAGTTGGGGGGGGTTGACTCGATAAGAACAGCTGAGCTGTTGTCTGGGTCCAACCAAGTTTCAGTTAAAAACATAAAATCAAGATTGTGCTTGGTAATAAAATCATTAATTAAAAATGTTTTACCTGACAAAGATCTGATGTTTACCAAGGCCAAACTTAGTGTGTTTGAGTGTGAAGCATTGTCAGCCCTATTTACTACAGCAGACTGTGGCTGAAGGGGAATGGATACCAAGTTTGACAGGTTTGCAGTATTAAAGTGACAAGTGTTTCTTGTACGTACTGTCGGGTTAGTCACATAAACAGCAACAGTATGGGGAGGTGAAGTAGCCAGTAATCTACATGGTGATGCCGGAGGTGGACAGTAGCTGGGGGAGCTAATCACACAAACCGCAGTATGGGTCACTGGCGATGAAGGATTGAAACCCAGTCCATGTTTTCTGTCCTGCCTGGTGAGCTGCTGCTTGACAGAAGCGGTGAATGGTTCAGTAGCGGGTGAGTCCTGATGACGTGACAGAGGTAACCGGACGAATGGGAAGGAGATGCTGATGTTGTATCCTTAGCCCTCAGCCGTCTAAGTGGACAAGACGGATGGGATGAAGCCGACAGCCTTAAAATCCACTCCGCGCAGGTTGTAATCCACTCCATGAAATCCATCTAGCCGGGACTGTGGGGATCTCGCGATATTGTGTCCTTTGCCCTCAGCCGTCTCAGTGGACAAGACGGATGGGATGGAGCCGGCAGGCTGACAATAAATAAAGTTTCTCCCTGAGCCTCTGTGGATATATCGAGGTCTACGCAATAGTCCTAGCTGCTTTATGGTGGAAATACATGGTGGGATTGAGCGATTGTTGTACTTCAGCAGCTGTGAGGCGAAGTAGGTCAAAATCGAACCAGCCAAAGTGATGTTAGCCTGTTAGCAGTTAGGTACGGACCCGAAGCAGTTGGAGAAGAGCTGAGAGGCAGTGTAGAAAAATCCACGATGAGACAGCTTTGCAGGTTGACCGGGGCATATTCCTCACCAGGATCACCGAAGAAACCGCCAGTAGTGACCAGGAAAATGTCACTACTACTACTACTTGTTTTCAGCCATTGCTAGGGACGCCAAAATAGCAAATGAGCTACACGGCTCCTCCACAACAAAACCGGAACAACCAAAGACAGTCCACAAGCCTGCTTTTTGATGTTGGTGTAGCCCGCAGGGAACCAAGAAGAGACCAAAGGTCCACAAAAAATCACTTTTAAAATAAAATTGGCCAAAATTGGCCCAAAAATAGCTTGGAGAAGCGGCGGACAGATAGCGCCAGCGTCCTCTCCAGCTGATGTTTACATTCAAAGGGTAAAGGGTAACATTTTTACCAACTGGATTATTTACCTACTTTTTCCCATATGAAACCTGCCCTTGACCCACAGGGTGGAGTTGTTTTCCTATGAAAATGATCTGTGTTTACAAATGACCACAGACTTCTTTTTTTTTTTAAAACTTCTTTTTATTGAGTTTTTACATTATAAAAACAATTACAAAATCAACATTGAAATATATCGATATCTCCCCCCCTCCCCTCCCCTCTTGATGTACAATTAAATGCATATGAATAACAATAGTAATAGGTGTAATAGCAAAGGAATATATAATATAATATATACTACTTTTGTTATATATATATATATATATATATATACACACATACACACACATATATATATATACACACACACACACATATATACATACATACACACACCACAGTAAGTCGGTACTAAGATACAGTAGAAAAAAAAACACTCTTTCTGACAAGGGATACACACTCAAGGCACTACTCAATACATTACGAATCCACCCAGTCTGTAATTTGGGTAATGTTGTCAAAATACATGAGAAAAGGCATCCATACTCTTTCAAATTTATTTGCAGCTCCCCTCAATGTGAACTTGATCTTTTCAAGCTTTAAATAGAACATTATCTCTTTTAGCCATCTAGTATGAGATGGTGGGACTGGTCTCTTCCAGTTAAGAAGTATAAGGCGGCGAGCTAGCAAAGTTGTAAATGCGACCACATCATGCAACCCAGCCGGCCATATTGTATCTCTGGGCATCACCCCAAAAAGACCAATGATAGGCTGAGGAATAATTTTAATACTGTAAATGTCGCTAAGAGAGCTAAAGATCTTTTCCCAAAATGTCTGAAGCCGCTGGCATGACCAAAACATATGTAACCAGGTGGCGGTAGAAGATTTACATCGCTCACACGTGGGATCGGTGTTTGGATATATCTTTGCTAGTTTCTCTTTAGTGAGGTGAAGACGGTGAAGTATCTTAAACTGAATAAGACCGTGCCTGGCACAGGGAGATGAGGAGTGCACTCGCCCAAGGATTAAATCCCACTGATCATCCTCAAATGACAGACCTAAATCATGTTCCCAAATCAATTTTAAATTTATCAGAGTTTGAGGATTGATAGCATCAATTACCCCATAAATCCAGGAGATGGCGCCCTTGAGATCAGTGTCCGCTGCTAAAAGGATATCAATAGGTGTGCTTGGTGGTTGAGCAGGGAAGGGATGATAACCGCTTTGTACAAAGTGTCTAATCTGCAGATACCGAAACATATGGGAACGGGGCAATAAGTACTTCTCCGCAAGTTGCCTAAAGGAAGCAAATATCTGATTTAGATATAAATCTTGAACAAGCCTAATTCCATTGCCATGCCAGGCCCGAAACGCCAGATCTGACATGGAGGGGGTGAAAAGATGGTTTGAAAGAATAGGAGCCTGTAGTGAAGCGCTTTGCAATCCAAAATGTTTCCGAAATTGAACCCAGATCTTTATGGTATGGGCAACTACGGGGTTTTCAAAGGAGCCAGAATTAAGAGGTAAAGGAGCCGTTATCAGCGAGTGGAGTTGCAATTTAAAAGATTCCAATTCAACCCAAGCAGGGGTTTCCACACCAGAACTACACTTAGCCCATATCATAACCTTCTGTATATTGCTAGCCCAGTAATAATAAAGGAAATTAGGCATTGCCATCCCTCCCAATTTTTTCGGTCTTTGTAAAAAAGATTTACGAATACGAGGGATCTTACCATCCAATAGAAAAGCACTTAAGACTTGATCCAGTGTCAAAAAGTGTCTCTTTGGAATGAAAATCGGAATACATTGAAATAAGTAAAGAAATCTGGGGAGAATGTTCATCTTTACTAGATTAATCCGGCCAGCCAACGAAAGAGGCAGTGCACGCCACCGATTTATATCCTGCTTGCACCGATCGAGTAAAGGTGTAAAATTAAGATTATATAATTTATGGAAGGAGCGTGGTACCACTACCCCAAGGTATGTAAAATGAGAGGGCGCTCTCTTTAATGGAAATACAGCAGAAGGTATATTAAGAGCTGCTGAATTAATGGGGTAGAATTCGCTTTTTTGTAAATTCAATTTGTAACCAGAAAACTTTCCAAATTGTTCCAATGTTGACAGAACATGTGGCAATGATGAGACTGGGTCGGCAATATACAGAAGAAGATCATCGGCATAAAGAGAAAGTTTGTGTGTAGTATTCCCTCGGGTAATCCCCTCAATTGCCTGGCACTGACGTAGGGAAGCAGCAAGGGGTTCTATTGCCAAGGCAAATAGAAGAGGGCTCAGTGGGCAACCCTGTCTCGTGCCTCTATATAGGGGGAAATATTTTGATTGTAAATTATTTGTATTAACAGAAGCTAATGGAGTAGCATATAACAGTTCAACCCAAGAAATAAAATCCTTGCCAAAGCCGAATTTTCTCATTGCCATAAATAAATATTCCCACTCCACCCGGTCGAAAGCTTTCTCTGCATCTAAGCTTATTACACATTCGGGGACTTCAGACCGGGTGGGAGTGTAAATGATATCAAAAAGCCTCCGAATATTAGAAAATGAGTGTCTGCCACGAATAAATCCGGTTTGATCAGACAGCACCAAATCTGGGAGAATGTTCTCGAGCCGCCTAGCGAGAGTCTTGGCCAGAATTTTGTAATCTAAATTTAGAAGGGAAATTGGTCTGTAGGACTGACAACACATAGGATCTTTGCCCTTTTTGTGTAGGAGACAAATAGAGGCCTGATTCAAGGTTTCAGGGAGATGACCAGATGAATATGATTCATTGAACATAGACAGCATTAATGGGGATAAATCCTTGGCAAATTTTTTGAAAAATTCCACTGGAAACCCATCCGGTCCGGGGGATTTCCCAGATTGCATACTTAAAATGGAATCTGAAATTTCCTTTAACGTCAGAGGGGAATCCAGGTCACTTTTCTGAGAGTCAACAAGAGATGGCAGTGTCAAATTGTGAAAAAAAGAATTGGAAGCGCTATTGTCACAATCGGAAGTATATAGATTGGTATAGAATGACACAAAAGAATCATTGATCTCCTTGTGGTCTGTGGTCACCACGCCCGAGGTGGTCTTAACTTGGATTATCTGGCGCGAGGCGGCAGCCTGGCGGGCTTGGTGAGCGAGAAGTTTGCCTGCTTTGTCGCCAAACTCATAAAATGTATGCCGAGATTTCAATAACAACTGTTCCGCTTTTGAAGTGGAAGCTAAATCAAACTCTGTCTGTAGACGAATCCGTTGTCGGTAAAGTTCAGCAGTGGGTGCTGAGGCATATTGGTTGTCTAGCTGCAAAATCTGGACTGACAGATCTTCTAATTTAGCCATCCTAGCTTTTTTAGTGTGTGAAGCATATCCAATAATTTGGCCGCGTATGTAAGCTTTTAGTGTTTCCCATATGGTACTATGAGATACTTCCGGAGAGGCATTTGTTTCAATAAAAGTCCTAATTTGTTTTTGAATGAATGTCACAAATGCACTCTCGGAGAGCAAAAGAGGGTTCAAGCGCCATGATTTATATAGGGCAGGTTGATCAGGAAAATTCAGTTAAAAAGAAAGGGGGGCGTGATCGGATACAACTATACCATGATAAATAGGCGGGGTGGAAAGGGGTAAAAGCCTAGAATCTAAAATAAAGAAGTCGATTCTAGAAAATGTATGATGTACTGGCGAAAAGAAAGAAAAAGCCCTACTGTTAGGGAAATGAAAGCGCCAAGGGTCAACCATACAATATTGTTCCATGAAAGTATTAATAGCTTCAGCAGTTTTGGAAAGGGGGGAGGGATTGGTTGATGAGCGGTCCAGACTTAGCCTGGCTCCGCCCGCCCGCCTACTTCCGGACAAATTTTATTTTCCCTTCAGTAGTCAGTCTGGGTGTACAGCCCATTTCCCAGTTTTGCCGGAGATTCGACAGCCGGTCCAATCAGCGAACAAAGCGAGTGGCTGAGAACGATGACGTCGAAGTCGCGCTCCAGTTTCAGTTGCCAGAAGCCGGCTCATGACACACGTGACGACCAAACGTTATGCGATTGGTTGGCTAATCCAGAGTGGCACTGGGCAGATCCAATAGTTTTAAACTTTAACAGACACCCGCCTCCATGAGTGAACGTTTGCCAATTACAGCACTGCCAGACCTTCTGTACAAATGAAATGAAGTACGATGGTCTGGTAGCACCAGGCTAGTCCAGACTGGGGCAGAGCACACAATTGAAATCCCCCCCAATAATCAACTGACGATTATTGACATCAGGGATAGTAGAGAAAAAAGAGTTAATAAAGTTACAGTCATCCCAGTTGGGAGCATAGACACTAGCAAGGATGACAGGCTTACTTAAAAGCTGACCAGTAACAATAATGAACCTGCCATCTGGATCTGCAATTATTTTGTCGCTTTCAAAGGTAACGCCTTTGTGTACCAGAATGGCTGTGCCCCTAGCCTTAGAATCGAACTTAGAATGGAAGACTTTACCCACCCAACTCCTCTGAATTCTCATAACATCTGCCCTGCATAAATGAGTCTCTTGGAGGAAAGCTATTCCTACACCAAGTTGATCTAAATGTGCTAACACTTTATTCCTCTTTACAGGGTGGTTCAGTGCTTTTACGTTCCAAGAGATGAACTTAACTTTTCTACCACTCATCTTAACTGAGCTCATACTTTTTAATCACAGTAATAATGACAGTAGCAATGATAAGTGTATGCCAATAGAGTAATATAAGGAAGAAAGAGAAAAAAAAAATAAAAATAAAATAAAAAAGTGCATAATATACATTATAATGACTCAAGAGGATGCCCACCCCCCTTCCCCAGCACTTACCCAAACTAAGTGCACTAAAACCCCAGAAAACACACATGCACAAGAGGTGTATTTTAGCTCAACAATGCTTACACCTTAAACTCTCCTCACTAAATAGAGGGTAAATAAACTTAAAACCACTCGATTTTGTCATTTAGTACACAATAGCTTCAACCATGTTCACTTTTTTCCCCTTTAGACTTATTGTCTGACGTGATCTGCCCGGGCAGCCTCCACCAAACCAATACAATAAAAGAAAAAGAAAGAAAAAGTAAAGCTATTCAAATAGGTTATAGCATCACACAACCTGTAAACATTGACAATGAGTAATATTCAGACTAATAGCCTTGGATTAACGTTGAAATAGACTAGAAACATTATAACTACAAGTTGGTTTGGGTAGGAAGATCACAGTCAATTACAACATAAGGTTGAAGTCCCACATACCATCACTCCCCGTTGTTTCTCGTCGTGCCCGCCGTAGGAATAATGGACTTGGCAAAAGCAGCCGCCTCGGAGGGGTCAGCGAATTCCTGCTTCTTCCCGTTGAAAACGAACCGGAGCCTTGCTGGGTGTAGTAGGGAGTACTTCACTCCTGCGTCTCTCAGCTGCTTTTTGACTGGAAGGAAAGCGGCTCTCCGGCGTAGTAAATCAGCACTGAGGTCGGGGTAAAAGCTGATCTTTGCTCCTCGGTAAGTCAGCTGGCCTCTCTCGTAAGACATCCGAAGAATCTGGTCCTTCGTCTGGTAGTAGTGCATTCGGACCAACATCGCGCGCGGGGGACCAGACGGCTGCGGCGGTCTTAAAGTGCGGTGGGCACGGTCAACCACAGGCGGGCGAGTGAAACTGTCCTCTCCAAACACCTCGATCAGGAACTTTTCCATAAAAGCAGTTGGGTGGTTTCCTTCAACTTTCTCCTCCAAACCAGTAACTCTTATATTATTCCTCCTGGAGAAGTTTTCCAGGGAGTCTAATTTAGCGTACAGCTTGGAGTTCTCATCTTGCAAAGCAGCGTAGCAAGTTTCAAGCTCACCCACTCGCCCATCCACGTCCGTCAGAGAGGTTTCAATGTCGGATATTTTATCGGTGTGCACAGAAACGGTAGCTTGGAGGGTTGAAATAGAAGAACGTAGCTCTGATAAAATTTCGTCCTTCATAGCGGCTACATCAGCTTTGATGGCCTCTCGCAGTTCTTTCAGAGCCCCGTGCGATAGCTCCACGTTGGCATGGCTCACCGTTGATTTGCCAGCAGCATTACTGGCTGGTTTGCTAGTAGCATTGCTCGGAATCGGCGTAGCTGGTTTGCTAGCAAAGGCATTTGTTAGCAGGGACTGCTCGGATTTTGCATTTCCACCTCTGCCGGGTCTGCTCGACATGTTAACCGGATAGAAGGTATCAGAAAAGTGACAAAGGGTGGTGAGGGGGAAAACGACGTGACTTTAGCCGAGAAATAGGGCTTTAAGCCGATAAATTATGTAATATGCGAGGAGAGCTTGTAAGGGACGTCTTCACTCCGCCATGACACCGGACGTCCTCTGACCACAGACTTCTCAGGTGCATCATTACCTTTACATAGCTCCTGTCTAACTTAATAAGCATTCAACATCGTGTTAGAAGGTTTTAAGTTTTGGCCAAGTGCAAGCAGAGAACTCAGACAAACTTGCAGAGTGCGAGAACATTTTAGGATGCAATAACATTTAAAGGAAAGGAAACTTTTAAAAATACCCTAAAACGAATGCCGCATGGGGGAAGGAACAAAACAAAGACATCTGCTCTGCTAGAAAGCATCAAGTGACCCCAGGCTCCCAGTCTGACGGGCAATCCTTTTGTCTATTTACAGTAACGCCTCTGTTGATTAGGTAATGACTTAAAGATTTTTCTAAAATGTTGCACACAGTATAGCAACCTGGCTGGCAGCAGGGCAAAGGAGAACTTTTCAAGAGACCCAAGGCTGCTTAAATAGAGGGCAAGCTACAGAGGTTTCAACAGGACTCATTCTAATCCATCATCAGGCCTCAGCTCATTCAAACAGCTTTACTCCCTTTGAGATAAAACACTTACTCCCTCTTCCTCCTGAGGGGTATACTACAAAGCAAACTCAACAGAGCCCAACTCTCTTTTTTTGATCTAGTTCAACATAACACATACCCTCGCTCAGAGCTAACCGGTATCACGAAGGCAGTTATCAACCTCTTATGTTGAACGAGGGTTTCGGCTTCAGGCTCTGTGCGCGTCCCCATGAGAGGGGGCGTTTGGCCGTCATTTGACTCTGCTTCCGCACAGACTGGACTGATCTTGTGCCGCTAACTTTACACAGACGGACTGATTGCGAGCAGCTGACTTCGCTGACTTCACTCAAGAGGAATAGTTTGTCAGTCTGAATGATCACAAAACAGCAGCAAACAGAGAGCCGAAAAAAAGTCATACTGCAAATAAGGAGAGAGTGGAATGTTGTCAGAAAATTGGGCTACTGAATTGATTAATTTATTTTACAGATCGTTCTCGCAGTGAGAACGATCTGTAAAATAAATGACATTATAAAGCAATTAAAGGTTGAACTCGGATTTAAACAGTACACCACTTAGCCTAGTTGATAATCCTACACTTAAGAATCTGATTTAAGTCTGACACTGTCCCCTAATGAACAGCATAGCCTATATGGAAAATCACGTTAGTTTTGGGCCACATCAAAATTAATACGATTTTGATTTAGGCTAATAGCCCTTTATTTGCATCTTATAAATACCATTAAAATAAATAGCCTAGATACAAAACCTGTAGGCTAGTCTGTATTTTCCGGACAAATATGAATCTACTGTGAGAAGCTTAACCTGCGAGTCTGCAGCGATGTCCGAACTGTGACAGCTGTCACCTGTCACGTCACAACTGTAATCGCTACTGATGAAAAGAAAGAAGCCCACAGTGAAATAATGTTGCAACCTGTGATTTTATAGAACGCTTCATTAAGAGCCTGTGTGTTTAGATCGCCAGGTAAAATCATTTGAGGTGAGAGCATAGAGTGGTGCTGCATACAGTAGGTCTAGGCTATTTTACATTTTCTGCATCAATAACTGTATGCATGTGGCAAAAAGCCACAGCGCGATGTTACAGTTCACTCTAATGTAGGCTAAGCCTTATGTCACGGCTTCGTTTCGTTCATTAACTTACTGATCAATAAGTTTACTGATTTAACTAGTTTACTCAGTGAGAAGTATCGCTCAGACAATATAGTCAGGAACCCGCCTCCGCGGGATTTCAAAATGTGTAGTTTCCTTAAAGGGCAGCGCTCTAAGAGCCGAATTTAAGCTCAAACTCTGGAACAAAAACTGGTCTGGGCAGGTTAGCCGAGCAGCCTCTGTTACCACGGTGATCTAGCCAGGTAGAAAGAGAGCCACCTTTCGTGATACTGAAAACTCTGGCTTTAGACCGCTTTAGACTCAACAGACCTCGCTCAGCCCTTAATCTCGCTTTGTAGTATACCCCTCTGGTCTCTTTCATCTCTTGTGCCTCTGTGTTGGGAAGGTGCGTGTCTGTAAGAAAATGTAGCAGAACGAGACATACTGTATATAGTGAAGGGGAAGGAATGTAGACACAGTCAGCTATCAAAGGAAGGCATGTTGATTTGGCAGGAAACATGCCTCGGCTTGTCAGGCACTGCATTATTTACTTGTACAGCGGAAGCCTCTCTTTTCTCTCTGAGTAAGCAGCACAGTACACCAATTCAGTTTGTCTTACTTGAATAGTTGATGAAGCTATGTTGCAAGCAAGCCCCAACCACAGCGAGTTCTACCAGCATCCAATGCAGAAGTGAACAAAATTGCAGTTCACCGAGTGGCCACTATACTAAGGGCAGGTTTCAAAACAGAGCAATTTCTAATTGACTCCCATGTTAAATATGCCGTTTTCACAGCATTGTTAAACCTATTTAAGGCCTGGTACACAAAACCATTCTAGTCTGTATGTTTAGGTCATATCTCCATGACAACACTGAGGGCGGTGAATTTATTTTTATAAGGCTAGTTTTTATTTTATTGGAGGTTAAAATGTATGAATAATTAGAGGCAAGGCCTGTTGAGTGACAGCTAGCCGCCCTTGGCCCTCACTTCGCCTCTGAGGTATATGCCGGCTAAATGGGCGTATCTCCCTCCACACAACGTCACATCAATGCCCTTTTTCGGTAAGATGAAATGAGGCAGAGTCAAACTTTTACAAGAGATCAGCCCGGATGCTATCCATTTTATATACTATCTAAGGCTGTGTTCGGAAAGCCATACAAACGTCCTACTCATACCAAACCCGGCGCCTGGCCCGCCCATTTGGTGTCTTTGCCCGCCCATTTGATGTCTTTGCCCTTGTAAAAATAAAATTTATTTTACTTTTTTATTTTATTTTTTATGCAAAGATATATATGATGTCAGATACTATTTAAAATCTCAAAAAAATAATAGTTACACTAAATAAAAAATGTGTAGAAAATAGAGACTGTGTGATTGACATATGTGTAAACCTATCACTATTCAGAATGCGTCACACCGAACGACAGCGTTAAGCGGCAAATTCAAATTAGTAGCCTAGCCTGCTCTGGTGTTTTGAAAATGGATATCAGACGCTGGTTAAAAACGAATGGGCCTACTTATCCGGAAAAAAACCCTGCAGTTACAGTAAGTAAAGTTAGCTTAAACCCTGTCCGGGCTGAGCCCCTTGCTGGAGCTGGATTTGAGTGTGTTAATGTGTATTATTTGCCAGCTGCGTGCGTCTTAAGGCAATGCTGTTGGCCATGCTGATGTGTTTGCTCTGCTGTGGACTGTCGCAATTGAGTTTTTTGTAGGCTACACCTGTCTGTCATAATATTGATGCGGGCCCTCTTGTGGGAGCAGTGTTCAAGGCAAACACTTGATTCGCTTTATTTTTTATCTCATTTCATGCGCATCAGCCTACAACTTGCTCCGTGTGTGTTTGCAGGAGCCGCGATAACTCCTCATCCAAACAGAGGATGGTGGAAAGTACCGGTATTCTCCGTTTCATAAGACTACTCATATTAAAATGTAACGATTTTAAAAAGAGAACAGTTTGTCTTAACAGTTAACCAGTGTTTAACATAGGCAGTGGACAAGATGACGATCAGCTTTTTTCTCCCCTGCTCACAGCGTTCTCTCTCCCAGCGCATAAAAATTCATTTTTGCCTCAACTTATTTTTTATTTATTTTTCCTTTACAGAACCACTTTCAGAACTGAACATGGTTTCCCGTGTCTCCTTTTTTCTCTCCACACAAAGCGTTCTCTCTCCCATTGCACACACGCATGCCCCTGCCGCTCCCGAGAGCACAGACAGTGAACCGACAAAAAGATAAAATAAACACAACTTGGACACAGGCCCTGAAGCTATGAAAAGCGAAAATCACTGTGTTAATGGTAATTGTTTTGGTAGTCTTAGTCTGTTCACATGCCGACGTCAAGGCTCCCGAACGGCGCTTTCATTGGATTATGCGACAATGTTTTTGCCGAGCACATGATTCAATGTTGCGAATGTTTTGTATGTTTATGTTTATTTGCGCACACAATGCAAATGTGATTTGTATTTGGCTGTTTGTGTGTGTTAATGTGTATAGGCTATTATTTGCCAGCTGCGTGCGTCTGAAGGCCATGCTGATGTGTTTGCGCTGCTGTGGACTGTCGCAATTGAGTTTTTTGTAGGCTACACCTGTCTGTCATAATATTGATGCGGGCCCGCCCACAAAATCGACGTGCCCCCTGTATAGATTTGCTCTGGCGCCGGGTCTGACTCATACTCATTTTGACATCAATTTGAGTATGTGATAGTTGTGTATGCGAGTTTGGGTAGGTGAAAAATTCACACCTGGAATTTGTTAAATTCTTAGCTTGGCATATTTAGCTTGGTTTGGATCTTTGGCAAGGTGAAATGTAGCCATATAGGAAGCTCATACTTTCAAGCACTATTCAGGACAAAGTAGCTTACCTGTCTCTCTGTGAAAAGTGCTGTTCATGTCCTCTACAGCAGTCTCCTTTTTATTGTCTGCTGTCTTCGTAGTGGGAATGTTTGGTCCACCATTTGTGAGATGAGAGTGCCATTTGGTCGTACTTTCTTCATTTCCTCCGTGAGAACGTATCTGGTATTTTCCAGGCTTGTTTCGTCATGTCCTCAAGGTAAATTAGGCAGAACATTTGTTTCACCTCTCATTGGCCGTTTTATACCCATGCTTGACGATTCTCCATCTGGGTTGCTTTTGCTTCTTTTACCCCCATTTATTGCTAAATCCTCACATCCAGCTTTTTTCAAAAGTTGGCCATTTAATTTTATTTTATTTTAAGGCTGTTCTTCAAGCCATACCATCCTGGCTGAGAACCAGGCTCAGTCAGAGAGGGGTGCTTGCTAATGAGTGCCATTGCAACACAACTGAAGTCACAGAAGTGTGCCTATGTTCCCACAGGCCTATGTTCCCACAACCCTATATTCCCACAGAAGATTTTTTTCTCAAATTAGGCCCTATGTTCCCACAGTAGCGTGTCTATCTTCCCACAGTCCGATGGTCCCATATTTCAAGTAATCTAACTATATAATAGAGAAAAGTATGTTTCTGTGTGTCGGTATCAGTCCTATTGTGTGTGTCTGTCCCCTCACCCTAACCACCCAGCTGTGATGCCTGAATCTGATCGCCATTTTTAGGACCATAGGGCTGTGGGACCATCGAGCTGTGGGAACATAGGGCTGACCCCAAAGTGACTATCTTCTGGGTAGGCCTTATCGCCATACAGTGTCTCTGCCAGTTTTTTGAGTTTACCATGTTTCCTCTCCCGTGATGGAATCACATGTGTTCCATCTTGCATGAACGCAAGATTTCCTTGTCTAAGTCTGTGCAACAGAAAAATTAGGAATGTCAAAAAACTCTGGCCACTGATGTTTTCTAAGCGATGGTGATTCTGCAGTAGACAATATTTCTGTGTCAGCTCTGCTAAAGTCTGTGTCAGATGGTGTGGTGGGTGAAGTTAGAGAGGATGAATGCAGAGTCACAAAAGGGAATACTTTTCAGTGTATAGCTCTCTGAGGCAAATCTACCATTCACAACAATTGCAGAGAGCATTCAAGTCTTGATCCTCATACTGAATTTTAAAGTCATACTGACGCGGTAACTGATCTTTCAGTTGGATTTTTAACTCTCCGATGGATTCTGGTCTTTTATTCAAAGTCAACTTCCCTATATCCTCGTCATTTATGACAACTCTCAGAAGTAATCTTCGGTCCATTTTGAAGACATAACCAAAGAAAAAGGGAAAAAATTGTATTAGCTTCCATAATTTTACTGTTTACTTGTTCTCTTAGCATAATATGTACTGTTTCAGTGTTACAAACGGTTTGCCTCCATCTCTGTAAAGTGACAGAGGGAACACATCCTTCAGTTCAGACAATTGGCTGCTACAGAGCTCATATGCTCTAATATGCTAATTATTCCATGAGGTCATAAGTCTACAGACAAATATTATGTTGGTTCTGATCACCACAATCTTTGCAATCCATCTGAAATCTGGGGGAGCCCTGAGGAAGATCCAACTGAAATGACCATATCGGAACTGTTATTTATCCCATCTATGCAGACAGAAGATGCTGCAAGAACTGTGATCTTCTGTGCAGTCCTGTGATGGAGATAGTTTCACACATTTTCAGGAAATGAAGCAACCATCACAGACTTGATTTTATTTATTTAACACAGATGGCTTGAAACGGGAGTTGGTAGATAAATGGAAGGCCATAATTTTTTGGTGTCTGACAGCCAAAGTGAGAGGAATATTCTTGAAATTTTGAGCATCTCACACAACTTTTTTGAAATACTTGTGTGTACTTGTGTGCTCAATAAAGTGGTGCTTTGGCGTCAATCTTTGACTCTGAAAATACTTCTTAAATAAATCTCTATGTTCTGAGATCTTCCACTCAAGAAAACACACCGACTCCTCTGTAAAGCTTGCAATCTTTCAGGTTCATTAACATCTCCCAAGCTCAACATCATATCGTAGAAAGATGTCTGTTGATGTCTGACAGCTGTGTTCCACTCAGGATCACTCCACCATGGTGAGGAACTGCCAGATGAAATGGTGAAAAAAGTGTTTAATTTCTCATACAGAGAGTGGAGGACAGGGGAAAGGGAGGGAGGAGAGGGACAGCAGTGAAATTCATTAATTCCAGCCATTTGCCAGCCAAAGCTTATTTTTCCCCCAACCGGGCTGAAGATAGACAAACACAATCATGTGCAAATGAGATGTGACGGTTCTATTGAGCTTCATTTATTAGCAGTGATTACACAGGTCCACTTTCCACTGCACGGCTGAGCGTAAATAAAAGAAATCAGCAGCTGTAAGAAAAGTGGATATTATTAATAGTGATAGCTAAAGCTGCTGGCATGATGAGATTCATTTGAACACTGATATGCTCAGCCTTTATGAAAGGAATTGTATTTTTCTCTTCCTGAGCATGAAATTAGAAATTAGTGTAACGGTTGGGTCTGGAGGACACAGGCGCGGAGACAGTATCAGTAAAAAAGAAGATTTATTTTAGGAGAAACCAGCAGGGTGTTAGGACCGTGATCCGGGGAGGGAAACTGGCTGGCATAGGGGTCCAGGGAGAGAGCAACGGGGCAAGTCCAGGGGGCTGAGTGGAAGCAGGCTAGAGCAGGCAGGCAGGGGAGTCCGGGGGTGTGCTGGTGGGCGAGGGTTGGAGCTGGTGGCTGGAGTCAGGCCGGGAGAACTGTGGCAGAGAAAACAGGAGTTAGCCAGGAAAAAATGCAAAAAAGCAGAGCTGAAAACAGGTGCGCTAGAGAAAGAACTGACTGTGTGTAAACAGAAGCTACAATCTGGCAGAGTCTGGAAGGTAGGGCCGGGTATATGAAGAGCAGTTGATTGCTGATAGATGGCAGCTGTGAATGCTGGTGATAGACTCCAGCACACCTGACTCCACACCTGCAATTAGACCAGCACACAGAAACAACAACACCAGGCCTAGAGGCCCAAGTGGGATCATGACAATTAGTTTCTCATCAGGCACTGTAGTGCACTGGTTAAACATGCACTTTGAAATCAGAATGCCACATTTTTGGGGCGTTTCATAGGAATAGCACACAGTTTTAATGGCAAGAAAAGATAGTGATAAAGATTGTTTGTTTTACGTGAATGATCTAATGCTTATTATCTGAAAGCTTTCCACCTCTGCTCTTCAAGCAGTTTTTTATTTTAAAGTAAGCCCTTTGTCATGATCTGTATGTTCTTGTCTTGTTTTGGTGGTTTCCCTTTGTTTCCTGTTTTATTTTGGTATGTCTGTCTTGTTTCTCCCAATGTCCTGTCAAGTTTCCCTTCTGTTTGATTACTGGCCCCACCCTAATGTGTTCCACCTGTTACTCATTGCCTACCCTGTCTTGCCTGTATTTCAGTCCTTCCCTGAGTTCCGAATCGCAGTCGTTCTTATTTCTATTCTACATCCGACGGTAAAAATAATCTAGTCAGGATGCTGTAGGCATACTATTGGGACCTACTTTGATTCTTTTATTTCATCATAACATTGCGCCTTGATCTTGCCTCTTGCTTTTATATCTGTTGCATCCCCGTTTGTTTTCATATGGAGGCTTCGTCAATGTGACGTCACTTCACATGTGCATCTACCTTGGCATTTCCAGACCTGCCACTAGGCGTTGGCAAATTAAATTTGCTGCGCCTGTTGGTCTGGGCACTCTCCATTGAAGCTTATTAAATGTGTCATGAAATCCTGAGCTGCCAATCAAATCATTATTTCTGATATGGGCGGGCCAGAGCCCTATGTATGGTGCTCTAGGGCAGACGTAACCAGATGACGACAGTGACGTGCATGCGCCGTCGAAGCCGTGATAGTAAACATAAAAGATGGCTGCGGATATGTTGTTTGAGTTTGAGACGGCTTTGGCCTCGACGTTTTACGATTTGGAAGACGGCACTGAAATCTTTCATTAGCAAGTAAGTGGAATGTTCTGTTTTGCCGACCGACCACGGCAAAAGTTTAATTTAACAGTTAAACCGCTGTTCACTAAACGAACGGGGCTTAATACGTCACCTTGTGCATCACTCTGATTGATTCTAGTGCTATCCAATTGCATGCAGTGGCAATTGAAATGCACGAGTAGGAGCCGCCCCTTGAGTTGGAAATTGCTATTGATCGTGGCCAGACCCTCTATCGTTCAAGATATCAGGGTCTGGATTTCCAGGCTAGTGTGCATCAGATTGTGGGTCAGAATCGCCCAAATAGCATGCTGTTTTCAACACTAACAATCTTGGCCGGATGAAGTAGGACATCCGGGTACTTCTAACCATCCTAAATCTAGCCACAAGAATCGGGACATCCTAAAATTTTTTATACATACTATATAGTAGAAAGTATGCGATTCGGAACCCAGGGCTTGTGTTTCATTGTTCCTTGTCAATTGAAACTGTAGTGAATATGTACATGGGTTCATT
>OX442362.1:28311873-28314373 GCA_949357725.1 Hyperoplus immaculatus
TTATTCTCCCCAACTCTCCGGGACTTTTGAGTGTATTTCCGCCGCGTGCAGCCTTCTCTGGCTCTCTTTCATTTGATTTGCATCACAGATCCGAATTTATTTTCCATATATTCGCTAAGCTCACCCAGTGTTGGTTGTTGGGGAAGTTACTTACATACGAGAGGAGACATGTAGGGCAGCTAGCAGCTAGGCTAAATAGTAGCCAGCTGGGACAGACATGAGCGATTACATTACAAGCCTCGGACTGAACTGATTACCTCAATAAAATATTCAGGCTGAGACACGGCTTGCATTTGAAAACACGTATCCTGAAACAAGCACTAAACAGTCAACTTTATCATGCCCGTGTTTACGTGCATAGGGATGTACGTGACGCATCCCTGCAGCTGACTGTGTGGCAGAGTCACACATCGGTACAACAACCATCCCTTTTAATGGCCCGTAGCAATATTCTTCTACTTCTTTTAGCAAACAGATACAAGGGGGTATTTCTTAAAAAAATTTCATCCGTGTTTTTGGCGGTTGGTTCAGTTAATAGTGCAACAACTGCTCGTAATTTCTGCTTTGCTACTTTGCTCCGGAGTAGGCTTTCAGCCCCTTACGACGACCCCGCCCACGTTCAGCAGGTACTATTTGCGGTGGAAAACGACCCGTGCTGCTACCAAACCAAGTTGAGTCGAGTCGAGTTGAGTCGAGTCGAGCTACATGTGCGGTGGAAAAGCGCCATTATTGTCCATGGAGCCCAGAGGCAGATTTCCCCGTCCACACAATACAAGCGGCGAACAAGATTGTGTCTCCACAAATTTTTTCTGGATATCAATCATAGGCTCATACGTATCTTTAGACCATGTACTAATAAAACTGAAGTTTTCTCATTTAAAAACGCCACCTCAAGCGTTTTATTAGCCCAATGGCTTTCAAAGTCTTTCAGTTTGTTTTCGCGGGAGGAGGAGGGGTGGGCAGCCGTGGGCAGCTGAATAGAGTCGTAGTGAAACAAATGTTTCGGTTTTCTGCTCCGGCCTCCGAGAGGGCTCAGTGTTTCTTTATAGGTCCATGACTCTTTCAGTGCGAGGCTCCATTAATTTCTCGTGTCTGAGGTTTTTCCTTTTACTTAACTTTACTTAATGAAGGACGTTGATGATTTTTAGGCATGTGACTTTTTAACATTACAGTCGCCGAGGGATTTGTAGACTGGTTCAGCTGTTAGTCGCGTGAGCTCAACTCTCACGTTCCTCTGCTTGCGATCATTGCGATTCACCATATATTGATCCATTTATTCAAAAGATCCATAGGCAAAGGATGGGTGCATTACGGGATCATGTACAAAAACTAGTTGCTCATCCAGCGTCAGCCTCACTATCACCTCCAGTAAAATATTTCAGGATACAGTTTGAAATTCAGTTTTAGTATTACTTTTTTTAAAAACCTGGCATGGAGCTGGCACCATCATATCTGTCTGATTTATTGCACACACACGTTCAAAAGAATCAGGTCAACAAACCAGTGGCTGCGTTTAACAACTCTAGTGGCTGCACTAACATTTTGCCACTTTTATTTTGGAACTGCTCATCCCAGAGTTTTAAATCACATTGAAGATTAACTAATTCTGCAATTGCTTTAATCCATGATTATTATTTTATAATCAGGTTATTTAATTTAAAATGTGTTGCTTGCTGGTTTCCATGGCTTTTTATAGTTTTTATAGTTCCATGTGGGTCATTTCAGACTCTTTCGCTTCTTAACAACTTGAATGAATCAGTGAGTTCCCTGAATGAAAATGTAAATACAAGGTGTTTTTCTTTATCTGGTGTTATGGAAATAAATATAAATATAAATATAAATATATATATATATATATATATATATACATATATATATATATATATATACATATATATATATACATATATATGTATATATATGTATATATGTATATATATGTATATATATATATATATATGTATATATATGTATATATGTATATATATGTATATATATATATATATGTATATATATGTATATATATATATATATATATATGTATATATATATATATATATATGTATATATATATGTATACAGTCAAGTGCGAAAGTTTGTGAACCCCTTGAACATTTTGGAATTTTATTTATTTTTACCATTATTAATTCATTTTTATCAATACCAGTATTTTTTATATGAAATAACAGATGTTTGTTTATGAATTCAACATTTTTCTTTTCCAGAAATCAATTGTTAAAACAGATAAAACAAATTATTTGACGAATGTTGTATGTGCAAAAGTTTGTGAACCCTGAGCTGCATTGCTTAAATCGAGCAGGTTGACACAATCAGGTGGGCCAAATTGGTTGATGAAATAGACCAATGTAATGAGAGATCTTTAGGAAAGAAATTGGGTGGCACTAGATAAAACAGAGATAAAACCAGGTCAGTTTAGGCTCACCAAAGTGAACCCATACAGGTCAGACATGCTAAAAGGGAAACAAATCTCAGAGGATCT
>OX442362.1:28319373-28421873 GCA_949357725.1 Hyperoplus immaculatus
TCACCTCTTATGAGTTTGCAGGTTTGGTTTAAGCATTAAGCAAGAACTGTAAATACATTGTGCAAATCATTTTCTGCGTTGTGGCATTTTGTGTTTAAATATTCATTTCTATACAAAAATGTCAAAATCTGTAAATAAAGACACAAAAGGCAAAGTTGCAACACCAATAATCCCATCTATCTGAATAGTAATTAGTGCATATTCTCCTCTCAAAGTGCACTAGATCAATGCATTCAAATGTAAAGGGTACAAAAAAAATTGGCCGGGGGGGCTTGCCCCCGGACCCCCCTAGGAGGTTCGGGGACCACGCCACCGCTGCTGAAAAAAATCCTGCGGGAAACACTGTAACGATTAGTTAATGCATAACCAAGCATTAGTTAATAAAGCATAGTTTATGCCATTAACCAAGCATTAACTAACCGTTAATAGCTTAGCATTAACACACGGTTAATTAATGTACCCTTATTGTAAAGTGTTACCGATTTTGTCTTACATAAACTGTAGCTTCATAGTTCTAAGTTGGTTTGTTACTGAATGGAATATATCTGTCATTGTGCTGATCAGCTGTTTTATCAGGTATGAATGTACTCTCATAAGATACACTGATGATCCTCACCCAGTCACTACTCTCCACTACTTGTTTGTGTGTGTCAGAATCCAACATGGCGGAGCCTGGACTTTGGCATGCTGCCGGAGCTCCTGGACACCTCAGTGTCCTGCTTTGTGGTGAGGATCTGGGGAGGACAAGAGGAACAGTACCAGCTGCTCATAGAATGGAGGGTCAATCTGGATGGCCTCAGATACACAGGGCAGCAGGTCAGCAACCATGCATGTCAATATGACAATGCTGCACTTTCTTTTTATTATATATTTTATTGTAACAAGGGTTCCGGTGTGTTAGGAACAAACAACAATATATATCTAATATATATATGAACTACAGGGCATGTGCAGTGTCTGATCAAATTGGAAGTAATTGTTTTTACTAATCTGAAGACGTAAGTCCAAACACATGAGATGAACATGTGTCAGTCCGGAACATGTGTTCTACAGTATGTGACTTTCCCTTGGGCTCAGTTTTCACAACAGTGTTTCAATTTTCAAAACAGAAAAAAAGCTCGTACTTACATTGGCCTCAAAATCCACACAACAGAAAAACATCTCTATCAAATGAGGTTATACATCACAGTTAAGGTCATCAAAGCATTAAGAATAAAATGCTCTTAATGAAATACTGCGGTCAAACAGTAACTCATGCTCATCAAAACACAATCTGCCTGGAGATTAAAACAAACAGCCACCAGAGAAAAACTAACGTTTGAAAACATTTCATTTTATTTATTGAATTTGCTGTTTAACTGTAATGTAATGCAGTCTGGGTTCTAAAGTAAAGCTTACATTTAACCAGGTCAAATGATGACAGTGACTGTTCTTCAATGCATTTATTCCTTTTCATCCGTATCAACTACATTTGTTTTGTTTATTTCAATCTCATGTAAATTTCATCATCAAAAATACAACAAGCTGTGCAAAATAACACTCCTGTCTGTAAACAGTTTCCACCTCTAACAGACACTCTTCTCCACCCACTGCTCACCAGAATAATGCTGTTAAAGTGTTGCATTGATTGAGTGATCTGTACACTTAGTAATAAGCATTGGAACGTGTGCTAATATGAGGTGTCTGAACATGGGAATTCTACGCTGTGTTTCATTAGTAGTTCCACTTCCCCTGGTTCACTTCCCCTCAGCCCTTGGTAATGGTATGACGTAACAGCATACGTCGCACGGAGGGAACTTGGAGCGCAGAGGGAGAGTGAGCGGGGGATTTAAATGGAACCCTCTTGCCCTTGTAGTCGCAATGGACCGTGAGTTACATAGTAAGTTCTGAATGCAAATAATAGAAACTTATAACATTCTGCTAAAGTATATTGCATAAAGCCATTTCCAGCATGACAAACATTGAATTTCGACATGATTAAACAGATTATCAATATAGTGTTACTTACACTTGTAAATTTTTTGGTCGGACATATTTCCTTAGTTTCTGTTAGTTTCAACCAAAAACATCTGTTTTAAATTGCCCTACTAACTGCCAGCCGTCGGCGTTATAGCGGCAATGTATTCACTGAATTGTTCCTATGGAAATAGGATAGGCTTATTGAGGTGTTTTTGAAAATATATAGCCTATATATATGTCCTGCAGGTGGCCACAATGTCCCTAAAGGCAAACAGTCTACCGGAAGATAAAACAAGAAGAAGCAGAAGATCTGCAATGCACTGTGGGTGATATCCACCTCGGAGTGACCATCTATGTTCACTCGATCACTCAGCCCTCCGAGGGTCTATCTCACCAAGTTCACTTCAGTTTCCAGACAATTGGAACGACACTTATGATGGCGGGGATTCCCCAGAGGGCAAGTGAACGAGGGCATGTTGAACGACAATTGAAACGCAGCGCTAGTCTCGGATTATTTGTCCTAGTTCAGCATTTGTTTTTGAAGAATTTAGGAGGTTGTGTTGGCTCTGCATTCAGAGCTCTGAACGTACAACCTCTGATATGATGAAGCATTGTGAAATAAAGCAAAATAAGTTGAAGTTATTGGCATTCTTTCACAGTGAAAGCATTTTTCAAAGCTGATAAACAGATAGCACACAGTCTATTGCACATCCAGATGCCGGCTGTCCTTTGTTCCCAGCAGTGAGCCTCTTGCTGCTTTGCCTTTTCTTCACAGATTCGCTCCAGGAATCCAAATGAGATCATATTTGGATTGAACGACGGATACTATGCAGCTGACTTTGATCAGAAGGTACAGCCTTTTGTCCTTTTTTCTGCATCATAATGGAATAGCCAGTCCTAATGTCATTAGCTTTATGTGGACACTGTTTGGCTTCTGACACACTGACATGTGGATTTCAGGATCCGTCTGAGCGCAAGAAAAACAGTCTGCTTCAGGTGGACCAGAGTTCAGTCAGGAACTCCTACAGTGTTTTCTCTTTGCTCAGGTAAGACTCATGCCCGACAGCAGTATGACATCAAAAATATCATTCCATAAGGACTCGGCTCTCATCCTAATTATTGTGTCAACCTACAGTAACTGCAACTAGTCTTTTTTTCTCTCTTAAGTTACTATACTTACAGATAATGTTTTTCAGTCGATTTGACTTATTTTAACCCGCAACTAATCTTTCCTTCAAATAGATCTTATATCTACTTTTACACAGCATTGGTCAGGTGGTTAAGACTTCCCACTCCTAAAGGTGGTGCATACGTGTCTGGGGTATTTGTTTTCCAGGAGGTGGTGCCACAGGAAAGCCAACATTTTGACTGATCTCTCCTGCATTCCAACTTTATACACTGCCCTGTCCCAACAAAAAGTCACACACTCAAATATCTTGTTGGACCATCTTTAGCTTTGCTTAAGACACATATACGCCGTAACACATTTTGATAAGCTTTATTTGGCACATAAGGTTGCTGAACCTAGACCAGACCAACTGAAACAACCCCGGAGCCTACTGTATACTGCCACACAGGCTTGTACAGTAGGCACTAGGCATGATGGGAGCATCACTTCATCCACCTCTCTTCTTACCCTGATGCACCCATCACTCTGGAACAGGGTCAATCTGGTCTCATCAGACCACACAACCTTTTTCCATTGCTCCAGAGTCCAGTCTGTATGCTCCCTGGCAAATTGAAGCATTTCATCCTGATAAGCCTCACTAATAAGTGGTTTTCTTAAGGCTACACATCTGCATAGTCCATATCCCTTATGTTCTCTTCGCATTGTGTGTGTGGAAATGCTCTTACTTTCACTATCAAACATAGCCAGGAGTTCTACTGTCGATATTTTAAATTTTAACTCAACCAAATATTTGTTTTTATTTTAAGTGATCTCCCATCATGATTATTAAAGATTTTTTCCCGATTACATTTCTTCCTCAGAGATGACGGTTCACTACTATCTATCCAGGTTTTAATAATGCGTTGGACAGTTCTTAACATGGTTTTAGTAGTTTATCTTCTCCTGAGTTTTCTTTGTTTTATGCAGGCCAATAATTTCACCCCTCTGAAAGAGAGTTACATCTTTTCCAAAACCACAGCACATGTCTCCTGACATGGTTGTTTAAGAAATAAGAAGCTATACACTGCATCAGTTAGGGTTAAATAACTTGCTGCCAACTGAAACATATTAATCACTCTTACCTATTTGCTTAGTAAAATCCAGGTGGTGACTTTTTTTTGTCCGGGCAGTGTATACACTACAGTCATAAAGCATAGTGTAGTCTGCTCTGTAGATGATTAAAAGCAGACATGGCCTTGTCTTTAGGGTTTATTTCTAATCCCAACGCTAGATTTGACTCAACGTACTGATGAAGTTGGCTGCAATATTCATTTAAACCACAGGAAGGAGACAGAGGAGTGTTAAGTTGCTTGTTAGAACGGGAACCCTGGTACACTAAGAGCTTGAGACAGACGAGGCCAGGCAGTTCTTGCATCAGCTGACAAACAAGCTTGTTTCACATTTCTGTTTTAAATGTGGTTAAATGTAAACAGTATTTTCAGCGTCATCAGGGCTTCCCCTTAGGGAAACCCATTGTTAACTTTAACTTGATCACATAATTACACCCACTTTTATCTAAATAAATGTACATTTGGAAAGTTCAACTTAGACACTTCCAAAATAAGACAAAGATCCTGTCATTACGAGGGCTTCCACTGACATTTTCCTACTAAAAGAGTTAAATAGGGGGACATAAAGGCGTCGCAGGAATCTGCTGTGTGAAGGAAAAGGAGTTTATGCCAGAGCCGGCTGAACTTTTGAACAGTGCTCATGGTTTATGTTTATATGAGAGGATAGCATTGCCTCCCCGGCTGCTTGCAGGAGAAAAAGCCCAGTTTGAATCATAACTTTCACAACCTCTGCTCTGGCTTCTTCCATTATTGAAGCTGTCTTCCACATCCTCTTGTTGTATCCACACCCACTGGGACTCTGGAGTTGAACACAGTTCCATTTATCTCCCTCTTCCCACACACTGGTCTGCCTGCAGCCCCTCACCCCTGTCACCCCACACTCTTTCCTTGGCCCAGCGCGCTCATATGCACGTGCTTTATGATTCTGTACTGTAGAATGATTAATCAGATACTGTACACTCCAACAGGGATTACCCTCCCACCCCCCATGGTACATAACCATTCATACCACTCACTTTCAAAGTGCATTCACTTTCTGAAGCATTCAGGTGGAGTGCTGCTCATGGAACTGGCTCTGGCGCAAACCTCTGCTCTAGTTATTGGCTGGCTTATGTGGTTGCATGCATTCTTAAATGATAAATAGCATTAATATAGTATACTGTATGCCGCTGGCACTGCACCATGCATTGACTTTTTCATCGTGCAGTGTGGTGAAAATAGTGTTATTCTTTGGTAGTATCATTTTTAATACAGAGACTATGGTGTAAACAGGGACCACAGGGGACACTCAGCATGAGCCCAATGCAAGGTGTCTCACTCACTGCAGTGCTTTAATGGAAAAGGATGAGAGCGACTTTGCTAAGAATGCACCGGACTTGATTAATGGCGGTAATTTGTCATCAGATTCACAGTCTGCTCTTCAGCCAGGCTCCAGGTGAAAGCAAACCATTGCCTGTGTGAGTAGCACAGAGGATGTGGGCTAGCCAGCACAACACTCCTCAGATAGGGAGATGAAGAGGGAGCCGTACAGATCATCAATCAGCAGTCTTCCAGGCTCCTGTCTGGGTTAGAAAGAAAAGCCAAGAAGACAGTTACCAAGATGAACCAGCTGTTCAACACAGTTGGCTTTCGCTTTCCTGTTGTAGAAAGTATGAATACAGGTTGAGATGTTCCCCAAGCTCCACACTAATCTGCTCTGCCTTACCAGAGAGAGGCTTGATGTACGAGCAGCAAGAGAGTAAGGAAGACTTGAGAGGACTACCGTCATCACATGACTGAGCTACACACTGGACTAGCTGGATATTAACAAGAAGGAGAGGCAGGCAGAGTGATGGGGTGATTTACTGTTCCAGTTTATTATGGTTAGAAGCAACCTCTTATGGCCTAATGTGTTCTGGAAGGTCACAATGAAGTGGTGTGTGTAAGAGGAAGCACTCGAGCAGCTCTTCAGTTCTAAAAGCAAAGACTCATGCACATTGCTGTTATATGTTTAAAGATCTCCTATTATACTACTTTTCTGGTCTTAATTTCTTGTTAAAAACTGCTATAGAGCAACCTGACACGAATCACATAAAAAAAAACCATGTAGATTTTCGGGACACTCTTCCTCTCACCCTAGCGAGCACAGCAGTCTGCTCCACACTTGGCTCTGTGCTTCTCCGCCCCTCTCCCCCCCTCCCCCCTCCTGCAAACCCCACTCCGTTGTGATTGGTTACCTTCCTTCCGGAACAATTTCAGTAGCTCGAGCGGGAGATTTCAGAGAAGAAGGTGGGGGCCTGGCCGGAGCTTGCCTGAGCAGCATTACCATACATGGAAACATCCGCTTGTGTGACGAAAAGAATGTCCGTGTGACGAAAAGAATGTCCGGAAATTCTGAACGTGATTTCTCGACCGGCTGCCATAGTGTTTAGTGCTCTGCACAGCCACCCCAGACGGTCAGCAGGGAATACGTCGAAATGCATGTACGTCATTATTTGATAAGCTAGTATGTTTAAACATGACTATAAATCATTATAACAACGTTTATAGGTCATAAAAGTCAAAAAGTATCATAGCTCTTTAATGACAACAGAAGCAACATTGTGACTGCTGAAGCCTAAGCTCTGTTGTAGCAGACAGTGGCCCATGTGACACGGTGTGTTGGGGCAAAACTTTCCCTCTCCAGTCATGTGACTTTGCAGATTAAACCTCAAACTCTCAGAGCCCAATGGGGAAACTTTTTTCTTTCACCCTCCATGATCAGAGCCATATGTGGCCTGTGTTTCCTGTGCTTTGGTAATTTCTTATGTGTAGTATTTCTGCGTATACAGTTATGTGTCAACAGAAGCAGTGCACACAGTGATGGTGAGGCCCTGGTGGGGGGTCTCGGTGGAGGTGATAATGCTTTCCTTCAGGCAGCCCCTCTGCTCTTCTTTTCTGCTGTTTCTAGCACAGGATGTTGTTGTATTCCTGCATTAACTAGACAGTTGAATCCTAGTGTATGGCTGACTTTGAACCAGCAGGATCCACAATACAGAAGCAAACCTAATGCCATTGCTTTAAATCAGGCCACGTGGAGACATCTGGATGCTCTTATATTCATTTGACACCTCAAGAGTGGACTTGAAAAAGAATCAAAGCAACCCCCACATACTCTATAAATAAAATGTTTGAATTAAGGCAGTTGGCCCTTAATCTTATTTGCCCTGCTGTCCTCCCTCCAGGTTTGTTTTGCCTTCTTTTTATCTTAACCTTTTCCCTTCTGAGATTACAGTTTCTCCAGGCTAAGAGATAGTATTTTTTCTTTCAGTTTGTGGGCCTTTCATTCTCACTACCTGCAATAGCAATGCTTTCCCATTCTCTCTCACTGCCTCCAGTGTTCCAGCTTCCATTTTGGATTCATTCCTCCCACCCCTAGATGTATACCCCCAACATGGAACCACTAAGCCTTAACCTTATGTGAATTGTGTTAGGCTTGGATCTAATAGAAATTAATGTGAGGTGTTTGTACATAAAACACTACTGAGGAGAAAACCTTTTCTTCCTTGTTTGTTATTTGATTGACTAAATCAGGCAGCTCCAGAAGCCATGAATAACACTTTTAAGATTTTGGGTGTAAGATAAGGGCTAGGAGCTTACACTCATGACCGGGGATCCAAACTTCTTTAATTACCTCCAGAGTGCATGACTTCCTTTTGACTCTTTTGAGTCCAAACATATCTTTTCTCAAGATCTCTTTGGCTTTTCTGCTTCTTTGTTTTGATTGTCATCTAAACACTGCTTATAGCTACTCAGCAGATCCCTACAATAAATAGCCGCCTGGAGGAGCATCTGCAGGCCTCGCTAAAGAAACCATTCTTATCTTCTATTCCATTAAGATGGAGACAATGGAGAAGTGAGGTGAATAGCAAGTGCCTCAATGTATTGACATTCTTTGGCAATGAGATACGGACAATATTTGAAGTGTTGTTGTGATTTTCCTGGTGTTGTGCTGTATGTTTTGTCCTTAGCAGAGATGGGATAGTGGGGGCATTATCCTCAGCTTGTCTTAGAGATTGTGCTGAATAGCTTTTATTGGCTGCCCTGTTCACCCTTGGTGATTGAAAAATGGTGGCTGGAAATGTATTCAGTACAGTCATTAGTCCCCGGGCTTGTTTCCTGTGACCCGGGTTTGTTTGACAAGTGCATTACATTTGTATGTGATGAACAGCTGGAAGACTGGCCAGGCCACATGGAGTTCAATACATTTAGAATAGTGCTTTGTTGAGGGGGAAGCAGCCATTGTATTTATCTGCTTCATTTGAACCATTCAATTAAATGCATACTCAGCCATGTTACAAAACACTTGTTGATATTTGAACTGAGCTGTTGACAACACGGTCTCAACCCCAGCACATCAGAAACCGACACTTGTTCAGGGTCCTTTGGTGTTAGTTACTGACAATAAAAGTCTCCTTGAGCATTTTTATCATATGCAGAGGGCGTTCAACTAACTCCAAACTAATCGCATCCGCGACAATATTTATTTGACGCTCAGAGCGAGTGCTCCAGCCGCCCAATGGCTTCAGTATTTACCCAACGCTAAAAGCGCTGCCGACCCCATCCTCACAGCGTCTTGAACTGCCACAGTCGGGTTCATAATGAGGAGATTGGTTTGGAACACTCGCTCTAAAGGCAGTTGCACAACAGGCATTTTGGAATGTTAATTTTAACGGGTCTCACTATCGTAAGCGACGTCCTAGAAAAATCGAACTCAGTTCGAAAAAATAAAAGCAGCATATTCGCGAAGCAAAATTACGGCGCCGATGTCGAAGCTTGTATTGACCTTGTATATGTTTGGTAATTATTAATAACGCGCAAATTAATTGTACAAATAAAACGCGCCCGGTGTGCAAAGGCCTTTAGCCTGGACAGATTTAGATAAACGGAACACACATACACACACACGTAGACACATAGCACACACGACCCGTGACCACGCAAGCCTTCTTGTCTCCGTACCCCTCTCCCTCCCTCGTTGCAGAATGGATGCCGCGGGCGGGGCGCCTGCCGGCTGCGTACGCCCCCTGGTGCCTAGGCTGTGACACCTACCGTCCCATAAACCCCTAACCCGTACCTTTGTGCTTATCGACGTGTTCTATTTGTCTGTGGCGTTATCATGTTGCTTATTATGCCAAGGTGGTTTTTGTACTAATCACACACTTCGCACCCATAAGGAGCGGAGTGTGAGAGTAGCATTTTTTAACCTGTCTTTCCCTGATGTTCTCTTTATCCTACCTACTTTAAGGGGCGCAGCACACGCTAGACGACTCTTCAGTGTATCCCCCCTGTCTCCCATGTTTGGTTCCATGTTCTATGTCTCTTGGCGGGGTGTAACTGTAAACAGATTATCGTTGTTCTGAAACATGTACAATGACAAAATAAATCATCTTGAATCTTGAAGACTTTGCCACTATGTGGCTTTCACATGGCTATGTGGCTTTCTATGTGAACTGACATTATCGTATATAAGTCCCTGTTCAGGAAACGGTGCTATATGAGACCTTTTAAAGGTTCAGTAAGCGGAATGGTCAGTTTAGCTAACTTCTTGTCACTGACTGCAGTTAGCAGTCCCTTCACGTGACCACATTAATGCACTGCGGTCTTCAAGCAGCAAGTTATCTAGCATCATTTTAGATAAGTCAGTGTGATAAAACATGATAAAAACCATCAAAACAGACATTGGGAAGGATGTTTACCTGCGCTGCCATTGTAGGCGAATAAACATTCACCGATCTGTCGCTCTGCGTGTGCACCGGCAATGAGATGGGTGCCGGTTTGTAGCGTTCTCTCTTCTGATTGGATATCAGAAAAGGGTTCATAGAAAAGTTTATTTTGCTGATTACACATAGAGCGGGTGACTGAGAGATCGGCTTTATGAAACGCGCACACTATGTAAGTGATCACTGTATGAATAAAGAGCGATTGAACACTTATATTAACATAAATAAATCGCTTACTTCACCTTTAAGTGCCCTACTAGATATTTTCCTCTTAGTTTCTCTCAGAAGAACAACAGTGTATATCCTGGGATCTTCTTCAGATCCCAGGTCTTTCTCTGTGAGCCAGATGACACATCTGCATTTGCTGATTTCCTCTCAGCTCTGATTGCAAAGCTGCAGGATGCTGGATCGCAATGCAGCATGTAAACTATGGCAAATATTTATTTCAAGATAATCAGTAAAGGTAAATTAACAGAAAACAGGAGACCTTGGTGAGAGAGGCTGCCAGGTCTTTTGCACTCAAATGGCACTGAAAGACATTTGCTTTAATGTAAATCTTAACATTTACCATTTTGACTTTGTATTTCTATCAGCCCCCTATTAAGCTTTTTCTCCAAGATGCTTTCCGTTTATCAAACAATCTAGAAGTTTCAAAAACACAAGTTTCATCTGACACCCCTGCAGGACCCAGGGCCACAGTCAAAGGAGAACATGTTATTGTTTTTCTGATGTTAATCGGCATCAAGGGTTGAGTGCACAGGCTCAGTCATAACTTCCTGCAAATCCCCTGTGGCAGAGTTTTAGGTTACCATTCATACCTTGGAAAAGGAAAGTTATCATGGCTAGTGAGAAGGTGTTCTCTGGAAAGCTGCCCAGCCCCAATAAGGGTGCCTGCCCCCTGCTGGTCCACAAGATGGGCAGGCATCAGGCCAAGACCCAGGGAGTGATAAGAGGGCAGGCATGCATGGAAAGGAGAGGGGAGATAACTCTTCTCAGGTGGGGGACAAGGCCATATCAGATTCTACCTTCGCAATCACCCAAACAGATGAAGCTGTCAAAACAGATTTGCCCTGATGTTCCAGAGGACTATCTCCAATTCTAATCGATCTTCACCTCAGACGGATTAAAAAACGTGGTTAGAAAAATACAACACGATTTTCCCGTAATACTCCTCCTCAAACCTCTATTTATAGAAACATTTTCTTCCCCTTGTTTGGTAGCAAGAAAAACCGCAATAATATCCAGAGGTGCCTGTGTGGGTTTCATAACAAAGAAGCCCCAGAGGATTTGTAAAACGACCCCACCAAGCTGGAGGCCACTTAAAAAGAGCCTCTTACACTAAACCCACTCAAGAGGCAATTTTTGAAAGCAAGTGCATACCTAAGGAAACCCCACTCACATCACCTTTATGACCCAAACCACGGGGCAAAACCCTTTTTAGGAGACCAATAAACATGCTAACAGGGAGAGCTAATTACGCCAGGCATTCTGTATCCATCCAGACAGAAGGGTAACCATTACTGTGCAATCCAACTATTACTTCATATCAATTGCATTAAGACATACTAGCAATACGTGAATGATCTAACAGCAGCCTGACAGTATGAATGCTAATTGCTAGTTCCCTCTGTTGTCTGTCTGTAACTCATTCCCACCATGTTGTCGTTGTCTGTAGATAGGTTGTTTGAGTCCCTTGGGTTGTGTTGAAGGGGATTTAGTCTCTCTTTCTAAGGGCTCTGGACTTGAAAACACACTTGAAAGTGTGAATTGCCTCTGTGATTGATGGTCCACATACTGGGCTGGTTTGTCATCTGTGTTCTGCTGTTGCCTTATTCTATGATGTGACATTGGATTTGGAATAAGGCCTCCATCTTTTGTGGTTTCAATGAATCCGTTGGCCTTTGACAGTAGTCTTTGCCTCCTGGGACTGATGGGTCTAGGTCTGGCGCGCAACTTTTTATTCTCATAATGTGGTGAGATTATTAGAAAATAATAGTGATTGAACTTTTGCTATCATATTTGTGGTTTGAGGTGTTTTAAGAACTTGATCAGGCTCTTCAGACGAACTTTAGACTTTCATTATTAGGAATTTTCTCAATAGTAGTTATTGTCCTATTTGCTCAATGTCAAAACCTTTTAGCATTTACGGCATTGTTCTAGCCCGACTGAACAATGAAGATAAACCTCAGTAAATCAGTAAAATAAACAAGGGGGGGACAAACACACTGCACACTGACTGGTCCACATGGAGACAATCATAATTCTTGGAATGCTCTTCCAACAGTCACTGTAAACATCCAAGCTGAATTAAATGAATTGCTGGCGTAGTCATAACACTGTAGCCATGCAATTTGGTGGCCTCTTGGACCAGTCTCAGTTTAAACAGCAGGTTGTTCTTGTGGTGAGGGCCAATGATGTGGATGCTGACTGTGTTCCCTCTCCTCCTGCAGGCTCCACACAGCCCAGAGAGCCATCAAGCAGACCCAGGTGACCGTGCAGAAGATTGGGAAAGAGATTGAGGAGAAGCTAAGGACGACAGCGGCCTGCACAGAGAGGGTGAGCACCGTCACCCATTAGCAGCACCTTTTAAATCAGAGCTGTGTATTGGCAAGGACTTCAGTATACAATACGCATCACGATACATGGCTCACAATATCAGGATACATTGCGATACAATGCATATTGCGATATATGTGTAACTGCTTGGTGGTCTTCATACAGTCCTGGACAAAAGTCTTGTCACTTATCCATTTTGTAGAAACAACAGCTTATAACCTGACTTTTAATTAATCCATTGGTTTTAGAAATGGCTCATATGAAAGCTAAAACCCTCACAAATTATTTTTAATAAACTAAAATAAATTTGCTTCACTGAAGAAATATTGATAATTTAATGAACAGAGAAAGGTCAGATGTTGGCAGGACAAAAGTGTTGTCGCCTACAGAGAGTAATGTGAAAATTGAACAAATAATTTACTTCAAATACAAAAATATGTTGCATAACATCAGTGAATTAAGTAGTGGTGCTGTGAGATCCATATTTACAGATAGCACGAAAATTAATATGGTATATTGCCGTATCGATATTTTAGCACAGCCCTACTTTAAATACACAGCAGCACAGCTTATTCTCTTAGTATCAGTAGTAGTCTGTGTTGTTATTGTACACACCTGTAAAAAGGAGCTGAATTGCATGTTGAACATTTGTAAAGATGAGGGAGCAATTTCAGATGGTATATTTTTCAAATACAGTTTGTTAACTCCAGAGAGCAGTAATTGCTTAGATCAGCGATAAGAGGCCCATTGGTTTCTACAGTAATAACATCAGAAGACTGTATTGTGCTTTGATGCTTAACAGGATTGAATAGCTTGTATCACCCTAATCTCCAGATGTAATTGTAACGCAAAGTAATATAAGCAGTAATGACACCCTTTGGGCAGCTATTGTGCCTTTTTTGTTTAGATAGCTCAACTGAGAAGTGGAAGAAAAAAGCAACATCCCGCCGTCCCAAATGATAATACTTTGACCAAAATCCACTGTTTATGTTTCTACCTCCTGTCATATCCTCCACTAAGATCCACAGCAAAAGCAAGAAAGCATATTTAGCATTTTTTGGAATTGCCCGCCACACAGCTGTGAAAACTGAGCACTGATCCCAGGTCTGACATTGTGTTATTGGAAACATTCACTTCAAAAGCATTGCGTCTCCTCTGCTGTTACCAAAGCTTAAGCAGTCACACTAGTGTGTTTATCCTCCAGGTAGACTTGCCTTTAGAATAAAAATAAGCATTATGTCACGTCCCAAGATTGCATACCTAGACCTGCTGAAATTGTTTTTTGGAGAGATGGGATATTTTTGTGTCCACCCAGTGTGTGTTTGTGTATGTGTTGTTGTGCCCACAGAAGTGCTAAAAAGTACAATAGTAACCTTTGGGAGAAAGTGGGGCCTACATCCCCCATTTCAAGCCTTGATTAGAGTTTTTGAGGAACCAAAAACCCCAGTACAAAGGGTCTTAAAACAAAAGAAACCAAGCTTAGTTTTATGACTTCTGATAAGGATTGTCACCCCCATGTGACCATGCTATGATAAAACCAACAGACATCCCAAAATCACAGCCTTTTCGCAGTGGATTCATCCACAAAGCGGGTGTTTGCAAACTTAAAACGATAGTTATGTATGTAGCTACGGTTCTATGAGTTCCGGATGACCGCCAGAGGCGGTGCTTACAGCACTGGATGTTCCATCGCGCGCATGCGCAGGTCGAGATCTTTATACCAACAAAGTCACCTGTGACACCTGGGTGACCCCGGGAATGTCTATATATTCCGGAAGTCACCAGAGGTTCTGTTCCAACTGGATCTTCCCGCGGTGACAGAGAACTCTGGCAGTCATCCGGAACTCATAGAACCGTAGTTACATACATAACTATCGTTCTATTTCGTTCCTACTGACCGCCAGAGGCGGTGCTTACAGCACTGGATGACTTATACCAAAAAGGTCACAAAAAGTTCTCATCAATTAAGGGCTTGCAGCCATCAACAAGACAGCTGTCATCCCACCGGATGAGGTGGAGCAACATTTACTCTGTAGAGCCGCGCAACGTACATGATGAAGACCATGTAGCCGTGGCGCAAATGTCCTGCCGTGAAATCCGCTTCAAGGCAGCCCATGATGTAGCCATACTCCTGGTAGAATGGCACTCAACGGCCAAGGCATGGGGAGCCCCTGTGCTCTATATGCATTCAAGACCACATCCACAAGTCAGTGGGAGTGTCTCTGTTTGGACAGGGCAACCCCCTTCCTGCAGACAAAGAGGTATTTGTCTTACGCAAGCTGGTTGTTGCCACAACATATGCCCTAAGCGCCCGCACCGGGCACAGTGGATCTGACATTCTTTCTGCACCCCCTGGTGAGCCCAGGGGATTGAAAGCAGCCAACTCGATCGATTGGTTTACATGGTGGGGAGACAATCGTTTGGATAGGAAGGATGGATTTGGCGAGAGCACCACTCCTGACCCTTCTGCATGCCAGAGCAAGCACGCCTGGCTCACTGACGAGGCATGGAGTTCACCGACTGATTGCAGTCGCAATGGCAAGGAGGAATGCCGTCTTCATAGACAGTCGCGTCAGGTCTGCCTGACTCAGCGGCCCAAATGGGGTTAGACCTAAGGCCCTCAGGACTACTTGCAAGTCCCATGATGGTGCCCTCAGGGGTCATGGTGGCTGAATGAAGCCTCTGGCCTCCCTTCAGAAACTGCCTGACTAGGTAGTGGGACCCTACCGTCTGGTTATCCACCCCTGCATGTGCGGCCGATATCGCAGCCGCATACACTCAACAAAAATATAAACGCAACACTTTTGTTTTTGCTCCCATTTTTCATGAGATGGACTTAAAGATCTAAAATTCATTCCAGGTACACAATATTATCATTTCTCTCAAACATTGTTCACAAATCTGTCTAAATGTGTGATAGTGAGCACTTCTGCTTTGCTGAGATAATCCATCCCACCTCACAGGTGTGCCACATCAACATGCTGATCTGACATCATGATTAGTGCACAGGTGTGCCTTAGACTGTCCACAATAAAAGGCCACCCTGAAATGTGCAGTTTTGTCTCACAGCAAAATGCCACAGATGCCACAAGCATTGAGGGAGCGTGCAATTGGCATGCTGACAGCAGGAATGTCAACCAGATCTGTTGCTCGTGCATTGAATGTTCATTTCTCCACCATAAGCCGTCTCCAAAGGCGTTTCAGAGAATATGGCAGTACATCCAACCGGCCTCACAACCGCAGACCACGTGTAACCACACCAGCTCAGGACCTCCACATCCAGCAGGTTCACCTCCAAGATCGTCTGAGACCAGCCACTGAGACAGCTGCTGAAACAATTGGTTTGCATAACCAAACAATTTCTGCACAAACTGTCAGAAACCGTCTCAGGGAAGCTCAACTGCATGCTCGTCGTCCTCATCGGGGTCTTGACCTGACTCCAGCTCGTCGCCGTAACAGACTTGAGTGGGCAAATACTCACATTCGAGGGCGTCTGGCACGTTGGAGAGGTGTTCTCTTCACGGATGAATCTCGGTTTACATTGTTCAGGGCAGATGGCAGACAGCGTGTGTGGCGTCGTGTGGGTGAGCGTGTAGTGTATAACATCATAACACATTGTAATGGTTATTGTTTATCTAAGAAATTCTATTGAAATTAAATGCCAAAACTTCTGCTGTAACATAACTAAGACCCTGGCTCTTTCCCAAGCAAGACTGGTGTGTGTGTCAAGCTGCTGACAGGATGTAGGCCCTGCTGATCCTGTACTTTCCATAGGATGTGCTGTGTATAACAGGATGAGCTGTATAGGCGTACAGCACACGCCATAGATAGTGTGAAGCACAAAACAATAGCTTATACAATAGCGTACACGTTTTAGATCCCATATGTGTGTTATTCTACACGTGAGACAAGGTCCAGGAAAAGTACGTGGACCTATCAGATCATCTCATTTTTGAGGTACAAGACACGCCGTCGTTTGGGAAAGGGTCAGTGGTTTTTGGGAGCATCGTTTAGATTTCAGCATTCCTCTCGGTTCTTTTAATTAGACTCTAAGTTCATTTTTAAAGTGATTGGCACGGGTTTTTAGCTACAACCCATTTTCTGACTGCAGACTTGAGATTTGTTTTCAATAAAGAAAGTGTTTCCCTACCCTCCTCATTTTCTGCCTCGAGCTGATTTTTTCCATCATCTTCAACTACAACTTTTGATCAACCCCGAAATAAACCACAAGCGCTTTGCTGATGTCAATGTTGTGGATCGAGTGGCCCATGGTGGTGGTGGGGTTATGGTATGGGCAGGCATCTGTTATGGACGAAGAACACAGGTGCATTTTATTGATGGCATTTTGAATGCACAGAGATACCGTGATGAGATCCTGAGGCCCATTGTTGTGCCATACATCCATGAACATCACCTCACGTTTCAGCAAGATAATGCACGGCCCAATGTTGCAAGGATCTGTACACAATTCTTGGAAGCTGAAAATGTCCCAGTTCTTGCATGGCCAACATACTCACCGGACATGTCACCCATTGAGCATGTTTGGGATGTGCTTGACCGGCGTATACGACAGCGTGCACCACTTCCCACTAATATCCAGCAACTTCGCACAGCCATTGAAGAGGAGTGGACCAACATTCCACAGGCCACAATTGACAATCTGATAAACTCTATGCGAAGAAGATGTGTTGCACTGCATGAGGCAAATGGTGGTCACACCAGATACTGACTGGTTCTGAGTCCCCAGACCCCCAATAAAGCAAAAAAATGCACATTTCAGAGTGGCCTTTTATTGTGGACAGTCTAAGGCACACCTGTGCACTAATCATGATGTCAGATCAGCATGTTGATGTGGCACACCTGTGAGGTGGGATGGATTATCTCAGCAAAGCAGAAGTGCTCACTATCACACATTTAGACAGATTTGTGAACAATGTTTGAGAGAAATGGTAATATTGTCTATCTGGAATGAATTTTAGATCTTTAAGTCCATCTCATGAAAAATGGGAGCAAAAACAAAAGTGTTGCGTTTATATTTTTGTTGAGTGTAGAAGCACAGGGTGGAAGCAGCTCTCCTGCTGCCCAACACAGACTGCAGAAAGTGTAGTATCACTATCACTGAGCAAGTCCATGGGACTTTGCCATGTTCCATGCACCACTGTGAAAACAACTTCCACCTGTTTGCATAGTGTCATTTAGTGGAGAGTGCCCCTGAAGTTAAAAAGGTATGGACCTCTGACTGGTCGCAATACGTCAACAGTGGGTCCTGGCTACCAGGAGCCCCACGCACAGCTGCAGTTCGGGTGCCACATGTGTCCGCCTACCTGAGACAGGTCCTGTCTCCCTGGAAGGCACCAAGGCTCTCCTTGAGGAGTTTAGTAACGCTGGGATCCATGGCCTTCCTGGCCAATGTGGAGCCACCAAACGTAGGCTGTAACTGCAATGCTGGACCCCATCCAGTGTTGCCAGTAACAAAAGAATTGGAGGAAATGCATAAAGCAGGCTGACTGGCCAAGCATTAGCCAGAGCATCCTGCCTTAGGGGACTGGTCCTCTTCATCTAGGAGAACCCAGGGGGACAGTGGGTCATCTCTTCGGAAGCAAAGAGATATGCCACTGCCCTGCCATACTTGTCCCAATCATGCCCACCACCTCCGGATGGAGTCTCCACTCCCCGAGGGTGGCCCTTTTCTCTCGCTGTGTTCCGGACACCTGGAACTTGGACAGCTTAGATAATGATAATTATATAATGCTGAGGTCAGCATACTTATCAGTCGAAGGAAGAGGCTGTACTCCAGCAGCCTCCATTGCATGAAGTGCTGTAGTTGCTGCTGAACGGTAGCTACGCACTACGGAGAAAGGCAGGCTCGCATGGCCGCCGAGTCGAGCACCAGCTGAGCTGTAATGGTGGCAGGGATGCTGCCACACACTGTTTAATATACGCACAGCCAGGGACGGCCCAAACGGAAGAACCCTGAACTGGTACACCTTGCCCAGAAATGCAAAGGGGAGGACCACCTGTGACATTGGGCAGTAGGGACTTGAAAGTAGCATCTTTCAGGGCTATGACACAACCCAGTCCGCCTGAGCGATAGACTGGAGGACCCCTGGAACACGCAGCATGGGGAAAGGAAGAATCGTGAGGCACTGATTCCGCCGTCTTAGTCCAGAACGGGGCGACCCCGCCCCACCTCCTGGTACCTGAACTTCGGTTGAGTAGAACCTACCGAGCATCGAGTAGCACCCCCAAGGACTCTGGGGGAGGGCGGAGGCTGGACGCCGACCTCCTGGCGCCTGAAATGCAGCTGTAGCGCAGTGTTACGGCGCTGTACAGAATGTGCTGAGAAGCACTGGCCCCTTGATTGTCCACCTGAACGTGGTTGAAGCTATTGGCACAGGGTACCACAGAGGTTCCCGGCCTGGAATCAGGCAGAGGTGCACGTCGCAGCGTGCAACTACTGTCTAGCCTGGTCAACCTGAACACTTCGCACCGGGCCGAATGTCTGGCCTGGGATCACTGGAAGAGAACAGAGGGTCTGTCGACACACCTCCGACTGGGACGACTGCGCCAGCCAATCCTGGCGGCGCGCCACGTCACAGTTGACATCAACCTGCCTAGCTCCCTAAGTCATAATGCAAAGTCTGCAGTGAAGCATCACTGAGGGTCCATGCTGAGTGACCAGCACCTGACCCCTGTACGGTTTGCGAACGAGCCAGGACTGTGTGAGAAAGCAAATTCCCAGATGGCCCACACAGGCAGCAATGTCGTAATTCCTAGTAAGGAGGTCGCCTGAAATCCGGCACTGGGGCCGAGGTCAGCGCACATCGGCTCTCAGAGCCTCGTCTGGGGAGACAACCAGGGATGCTATAGCAGGCTCAATCGGAGCTAACCAGTCCAAGCCCTAACTATCAGCATTGTGCATGGCTGCCAGAGCTCTGCTGTCACTAGTGTGATGGGAGAGAGCCCTTAAATCTGGCCAGCATCTACGGAGCTCTGCGGAATAAGGCTCAGAGGAAGGCACACAGAAACGGAGGATTGAGGGTCTCAACCCTGAGACCTGCAGGGCACTTGTCATGGCCATTCCCCACTGTATGGAGGTCATGAAGGCGTAAGTTGCCCACTGTCGAGCCAACTAAATATGCATCTGACTAAGGTATGCAACCGGGCTTCAGGCGAGAGCAACCGAGCCACGGCGCGACACCGCCAGAATAATACAGCGGCGGTGCAAAACTATAGCGCCCACTGGCGAGCAAATTACAGTAGCCTGCACAGACACGACAACCGTGTGACAGCTAAAATAACACAGTGAAGGAGACTCTTGGAAACCCAAGACGCTCCCTGGCGAGCAACCAATGTATGCAACCGGGCTTTAGGCGAGAGCAACCGAGCCTCGGTGCGACACCCATGGACATATAAGAAGGGCAACACCGCTAGAATAATACAGTGGCGGCGTAAAACTACGCCCACTGGTGAGCAAGTTACAGTAAAACATGCTAGAATTTGGCCAAAAGTCGAGCCAGCTAAAATATGCATCCGACTAAGGCATGCAACCGGGCCTCAGGCGAGAGCAACCGAGCCATGGTGCGACACCGCTAGAATAGTACATTGGCAGTGTAACCATGCCGCCCACTGGCGAGCAAGTTACAGTAGGCTAGGCAATCGAGCTCTAGGCAAGAGCACACCCAAGCAACAACGCGACCTGTTGAGCCAATTAAAATATGTAATCCGATTAAGGTATGCAACCGGGCTTCAAGCGAGAGCAAACGAACCACGGTGCGACACCGCTAGAATAATACAGTGGCGGTGTAAAACTATGCCGCCCACTGGCGAGCAAGTTACGGTAGGCTAGGCAATCGAGCTTTATGAGAGCGCACCCACGACCCCCTAAATAACACCGTTCAATTGAATTCAGTTTACTTAATAAGGGGACAGTGGAAATCAATAAACCACATGATCGTACATGGGTTAAAAAATGCTAGAATTAGCCAAAATGCTATTCTCTATCTGTAGTCCCCTGGCAGTGTCAGCGGCTCTTGGTAACCCCAGCCGCCCACTGGAGAGCAAATCAACGGAGGCTATAGGCAATTGAGCCTTAGGCGAGAGCACACCCAAGCAATAATGCGCCTTAATAACACAGTGACGGCCACGACGTTCACTGGCGAGCAAATTAAGTAGCCTATGCAGTCAGGCTAAGGCGTGAGCTACCGTGCAACGGTGCGACACGGCTATAAAAATACAGCGGTGTGAACTAAGCTGCCAACTGGCGACACACTACAGCAGCCTACACACGCGCAACAGTGTGACACGATTTAGGAAACTAATTCGCCCACCGGCGCAGCATACAGTATAGGCTATACACATAGTGTGTGGCACGGCTCATCCACTGGCAAGCAATAAAGTAAGCTGTGCAACGCAAGGCTTAGGTGAGAGCCCACGACTGGTGGGACACAGCTCAATACAACAGTGAAAGCGACTTCTGACCCGAAGCCGCCCACTTGACGAGCAAATTAGTAGCCTATGCAACCGCTCTAGGCGAACTCAGTACCCGAGCCACAGTGCGACAATGCTACAGAATACTGTGGCGGCGGCTTGGACCCCAAGCCACTCGCTGTCGATTAAATCAAAGTAAGCAACCGGTCTAGGCGAACTTAGCACCCGATCAACAGTGCAACAATGCTAGAAAGACAATACATTCGAGCATACAATTAGCAACCGGGCTTAGCGAAAAACACACAAGCAACGGTGCGAACGAAAGAATAACACGGCGACTTTGAATTCAGCCGCCGCCTGATCTAATCAAAGCAAGGTGGAAAGGTGATATTTGCTTCCGCGGTAGCCGGGCTACGTGTAGCCTTCACACTTTACTCACCCCTTACCGGCCGCAGCCAAGTCGAACGAATTGCAAGTCGCAGCCGTTGGTGGTCGAAGTCAAATCGAAGCACCAACCCTTAAGTACGAGCTACTTGCGACAAGCTAATGGTATATTATCACACAACAATGTGTGCGACCTGCTAGTCCGCGAGAAGATAGAAGGAACAGAACCTCTGGTGACTTCCGGAATATATAGACATTCCCGGGGTCACCCAGGTGTCACAGGTGACTTTGTTGGTATAAAGATCTCGACCTGCGCATGCGCGCGATGGAACATCCAGTGCTGTAAGCACCGCCTCTGGCGGTCAGTAGGAACGAAATAGAACTGAGCTCACAGACTGCTGGCCTGCAGTCTTTATCTTCCCGGATCTGAAGGAAGTTTCACCAAAGAAACTTCATCCTACCTCAGCCGCGCCTTCCTCCCTGCCAGCCGGAGAAGTAGCCGAGCGTTCCTGCAACAGACAGTAAACTGCCTTCCTTCATCACTGCCTCTGCAAAAGACGCACGCGCCACCACCAGAGCAAGCCAGCTGACCGCGACGGGCCCCATCTTTCCCCAAGAAGCAAGATCGCTCCCCCGGCATAAAAATCAGGACCCTCTTCTAACCTGCCGTGAGGAGCACACGATCGCATCCTATTCTACCCATCGCTTCTCATCACTGTCGGAGACGGTTCACAGTAGGCATTTGTCTGGGCTATAAAGTAGGCTATAGATATCTATTTTAGGTATACATTAACTTAAGGTTAAGGTACTGACTGACAAGTCATTTTTCCCTGTTTTAAATGTGATTCTGATGGCATAAATTTAATATTTTGCCAAACTGCTCACTGTGTTTTTCCTCCCGCTTTCCGGGAGGATTGTTGTGATTGTCGCTAAGTGCCAGAACAGCTGTTCCCCTCTGATAACTCCGAAGCAGCATCAGTCTTGTGAGACCACTCGCAGATTGAATGACTGTAGGCTATAAATCAAGGTGAACAACGAACTGTACTAAATGTGGCAAGCTTTGACTTGATCTCTTTTTTCTTTTCTCTCTCTTTATTCAAACTCTGTACATCCGCACACCAACACATATCCTTACATTCGCGTCACGATTGTTAAAGCAGCTCCGAGTAACATTTAAATAACAGCAAACGACACCATCAGTGCAAAGAAAGACGTTTTTATATAGTTTTTATTACTGCATTTGGTCTGGTCGCACAACCAGTCTGATTTTCGGTTGGCGCATGCATGCTCTATGGTCACATATTTGTATTGGTCGCAGATTTCAGTGTAGCGCTGCAACGTGATTTGAGAAGCCTATCCCTCCAGGCAGGGGCGCCGTAATGGGGGGAAAAGTTAGGACGATTCTAAGGGCCCGTGACTGGCAGGGGCCCAAAAATATTAGAACTTAAGGATTAAAAAAAAAAAATCAATACTTAATCTTTAATCAATACTCTCCATTAATAAAACATCGTATCTAACGTGAAACAAATAAAATTAATGGTTCATTTAAAAGTTTTCTGACAAAAAGTAACAATTTCAAAACTCTGTACACCCCCCTGTATTTAGAAGTAATGGTTTGGTCCGCTTTTCAAACAGCTCCGCATCTAGTGTTGCCACCCGTCCCGTTTTTCCCAGAATTGTTCTCTTTTTTCACCTGCACAATTTGTCTAGTTTTTTTGGGGGGAAATGCCAAAATCTCATTTGATTTCCTTCGTTCAGTAGTTAAGGCCGTTTCACACGGGCCGAGGTGTTTGTTGCGCCAACTAATTCTCAATGGAGAGGCGAGCGGGGCCGGGCACAGACAAGCGGCACGACAAGCGGGCAGGGGCGGTCTCAACGATCTCGGGGCCCGTTTCAAGTTCAAGACCCAATGTGGGGGGCCCCCACTTTTTTTTTTTTTTTTTTTTTTCTTTAAAGAGGACCTATGATGCTTTTTGACTTTTATGACCTATAAACGTTGTTATGATGATTCATAGTCATGCTTAACCATACTAAATTATCAAATAATGACTTACATGCATTTCGATATATTCCCTGCTGACCGTCTGGGGTGTCTGTGCAGAGCACTATTCTAGCCAGTCGAGAAGTCACGTGTTCAAAGCGGTCTACCCTTTCATAATTTGTGACGTCGCATAAAACTTTGTGACGTCTCCACGCGGATGTTTCCATGTATGGTAATGCTGTCACTTCCCTGTTCGCGTCTGCCTCGCGTCTGCCTCGCGCCCTTATAGGTCCATGCTCGCGCTTCCCGCCACTGAAAGTGTTCCGGAAGGAAGGTAACCAATCACAACGGAGTGGGGTTTGCAGGAGGGGGGAGAAGGGAGCGGAGATGGCCGAAGCACAGGCGGAGGGAGCCGAAGCACACACACTCAAGTGTTGACAGGATGTGCTGGATCGCCAAAATAAGAGAAAGAGCTTCCCGAAAATCTACATAGTTTTTTGTGATGTGATTCGTGTCAGGTTGCTCTATAGCAGTGTAAAACAAGAAATTAAGACCAGAAAAGTAGCATAATAGGTCCTCTTTAATGCTTGCTCCCCGCGGAAAAAAAAAATATTGTGGAAACCATTTGGTTCATAGACGGATTATGAGATAATGGGCCCAGAGGGTGGATAGCTACTTTTTTATGAACAGTAAAGAATTCACACATAGAAAGCTTATTACTGCATGTGTGAGGGGGCCTTCAAGGCCCGTCATGAAGCCCCTAAGACAGAGCTAAAAATAATGCTTTTGTTTTGCACTTGCTTTTCTATTTTTCACCTACTAGTTGAGGGGCCATGATGATTTATTTCCTTATTTTAGGCGATTCCTTTTTTTAGACCCGGTTATTGACATGAATGACTGAGCTCTTTGACAATGCGACATTTAAAGTTATTATCAGTATTTCTGGCATAGGGCCCCCCTGAGCCCCTGGGACTGGTTGCATGCAATTTTCTTCTCAAAGTGCACCAGATTGATGAATTTTACTTTAAAAGGTTGCATGTTTTCCTTCCGGGGGAATGCTCCCCCGGAATCCCCTACAAGGTCCAGGGTTCCCACCTCAGTCTCCTTATATAGCCTACTGTAAAAAGCACTGTAGGTGTTTATGGTTATTATAGGTCATTACACTGAACAGGTAGCCTAATAATGGCCGAGCCCTCCGCCCCAAACATCAAGTGTCCCTTTTTTTCCTAAATCCAAGGTGGCAACCCTATCCGCATCCCGTGCCACTATCGAGAGTGATTAACGGGGATGATTGAATCATGTCTCAACGACAAAAGTCAGTATATCAAAAGCGAAAAGAGAGGAAAGAAAGAAAGATAGATTAATTAAAGGGCGACAGTATGTCTTTTTGATATTCATGTAGATGACGCAATTTGTTAATTTAAAGAGTTATATTACGTACATTGACACCACAATTGATGTTGAGATTTTTTTCATTTGAGAATTGAAAAAATAAAATGTGATTTTCACCATAAGAGATGGCCTGTAGCAGATTTGTTTTCCAGAATATTAGCCTTGCATCGTATAGAGAATTGTCTGCAGAATGTTGAACACAGCGCAGTGTTGAGTGTTGAGCACAGTGTTGTATTTTAACAGCTCAGTGTCAGTTTATTGTAGGCCTTTAGTATTGGACTTCAACATAGGTGCACGCCTGTATGAATAGAGTTATAGGTAGTTTAGGTATCTTAAGCTTCAATGGGTCTGTTGGGTTCTGGACGTTCCGTTACAGAACATTGCATTTGCTTGGCGTGGCCTGGTTGGGGGCCCAGAGTGATATCTTTTCATGGGGCCCAAAATCTCAGGCGGCGCCCCTGCCTCCAGGTGAGGGAAGGGGAGCGGGAGCCTTGCTTGAGACAGTTATTTGTCGTCATAATGACTGATAACGGGGCTGAACCATCAAAGAAAAAAAAGAAAATGCAATGAAGAAAAGCTAGAAGGGAGAGTGATAGACGGGCGGGAGGGCGTTGCCAAGCAACGTATACACAATTTCACGGCAGTGAACTAGACTGCAGTGTTTTCTCCCAAATGAATGAGCGGTACTAAAACAAAGTTTACTTTGCTTCACCATCATCAGATGACCATTATTCATCTGAAATAGTCATTATTTACAACAACATAAACACATTACCTCATCGTGATCCATAGCCTACTAACTGCCGTCTCTCGTTCATTCGCTTTCTGTGAGGACACGTAATCTTTCAGCTCCGTGCGAGTTGTTAGTGAACCTGCATCAACTCATTGCAATCAGGTGTGTGTGGCACTGACTGGCATTAGTTGATGCAGAGTCTAACCACTCTCACGGAGCCGAAAAGAGTCCGTGTCCTCACACTTTCAACACACGGATATGCACTATATTGCTTTCTGATCATTTGAATCTTGCACGCCCGGCACGAGCTAGAAAACAGCTTCACGACAGCTGGTGTCGTAAAAATACTACCGCTTTTGTCCAAAGGGGCTGCCAACGGACAAAGTTTGTAGTGGCTTTAAGCATATGAGCGTTGCTTTCTGTGGTTTCCAAATTTAAATTGAGTGGGTCGCGAGCGCCGACCCCCTTCACATGACTTTAACGTCACACGTCACAGTTAGGACGACTCCCGCCACGTGAACGCGTCGCCATCAGCGACCCCTTTCACGTGACGCAAACGTCACGAGCTGTCTGCCATTTTTCGCTTTGGCCGGTGTCCACCCCCCCTTTCTTTTTGACACACACACACACACACACACACACACACACACACACACACACACACACACACACACACACACACACACACACACACACACACACACACACACACACACACACACGTGTACTATAGCCTGTAGGTTTGATTCTAAACGGTTCTTATTATTGCTTGTGCTATGTCTGCTTTCTTAAATTAGATTAGTTCATGGTTATTGACTTATGTGTATCGTTTTAATCAACTTGCCTAAGAAAATAAACCCTTACATTTTGATTTTAAGAAGCAGTGTCTGTGATATTTGTGTCTTGTATTTCACTAATTGCTGGTAAATAAGGTCTATGCTCGAATATTCACTCCTTCATTATCTTAAATGTACATTGTAGCCAACTTTGACATTTTAAAAGGTAAATCCCTTTAACATTGAGACTATTTTTCTGATTTGATTCAAACGGTGGTGCTCTGTAGGTATTAATAAGTAATTTGATTAGCTTGACTAATTTAATTGATCATTAATTAACAGTTTTTCTTAATATTATAATTTCAATGAAATTAATAATATTCTTGACTTTGATCGAATCTACCCCTTATGAATTCCCAACAGTGTTTTTACACAGATACAAACAGTAAGAGTGTCTCTTCAGAGCTGCTACAGCTCTTACTTTCCATTGTGCTCTCAGTTGGCTTATGCTATTGCTCTTCATTGGTTCCTTTCCCCCAGACCGTCACTCTGCCTATTAAAGTCACTCTATTATAGCCTTCTCAAGCCTTTGCTGAAAAAACATCAAGGCTCCTTTCTTTGTGCTACAAAGGATCTCTTTCAAAAATAGGTCTCTGAAATATCCCCTTCAGTGGAACATTCTTGAAAACCCTTTTCAGAGCACACATCAGCTAATAAATCACATAATCCTGGTCTTCTACCTTTCTGTAAAAGCCCCGGCATGTTGGAGTGAGTGAAGCATTGTGTGGCTCTTCTAAGGGTTTCCCTCTTCTCTGTACTATCCTTCTGTTTGAGTCATAGTGCGCATGGATCAAAGGGGGGACAGAGTGGAGGCCACCAACCCCAGCACATGGCCCCTTCACCCTCTCTCACCCACACACTTGCCATTAATCTGCTGGTTCTAACACGCCCGCTGCTTATTTACTCAGCTGACCCAGGGCTCTTTGATTTGCAGTAGGAGTCAGACGGCCCTGCTGGTGGGTTACAGTCTCACACACACACTGACATGGCTGTGACCCACTTGTCATCTCTGCCGCCCAGTGAAAGTGTAGGAGGCCAGTGTAGCAGGTTCGTGCCAAAGCCAGTGGTGGTTAACATGCAAGCATCAGAGTGGGTGCCACACATCGGAGAGATGGAGGTTCTATCAGTCTCCTCTCTGTAGCTGATAGCCCTCAGAAGTCTTCAAGAAGAAGCATATCTGTGTTTCCTCTGATCCAGGCCTGGATCATTATCTGAGTGTATGTGTGAGATGCCACAGTCCCCGCTAGCAAACTACAGGATGAATAACAAGTCGGAATCTCTTGTTGTTCCTCTGCCAAGCTCACTTCCCCCCAACTCTTCTTTATCTCTTTTCTCTTGCAACTCATAATACATACTATACATTTCTCAGTCAACTTATAATTAGGGATGCACCGAAATGAAAATTCTTGGCCGAAACCGAATAAAATTAAACAGTTGGCCGAAACCAAATACCGAAAGAGGCTTTTGCAGTTTTGTTTATTATTTAGTCAATTATTTCAACATTGCATACATGAAGTCCCAAATGTTCTCCTCAAACACAGCCTACAACTAAAAGGCAACCCTAAATAAATAAATAAACAGTAAAACCTTCAAATCTAAGAGTAAAATTAACATTTTACTAGGAATTAATTTGTGAACCACTCACTGATTTTTACCTTGACTTATTGAATCTAAAAAAAGATCGACTTATTGCCTTCTTTAATTTTTTGCAGTGCAGTGCAGGTTGAGTTGCTCTAAAAAAAACTGCACCACAGCTGCCACCATAATGTTCAGACTTCAGAATTTGCATCAAAGCCCTGATCATAACAATGAGAGGCTTTAAACGATGTAACTTTTTCGTCTGTAGACTGAAACTAACTGTGAATGACACCATTACCAACTGTCACACTGTCACAGAGTTTCACCGGGTGAATCGCTGCTTCGCTCGCGCAAGGCTTTTGTGTTTCTATGGTGATTAAACATCAGTCTTGAACGAGTGTTTTAACTTTATGCTGCATAAAGCATTGCACTGTCTGCGCCGTGTTTCATCCAGTTTGAAAAAATGCTCCCACACTGGACTCATTTTCATGCACGCACCAAACTGCTCCTGCTGCGCGCTCACAAACAGACGTGGACACGGTTACGTCTCTCTTTACTGCCATTTCCTGGTTTACAAGTGCGCAGCTCTTTTAAAAACATATTTCCTTAGTGCCATTTAGTTCGTAAATTTTCGGTAATTTTGTTCGGCTTTTTAACTGTTTCGGGCCGAAACCGAAAATTACTTATTTTGCCATTTTCGGCCGAACTTTTTCGGTGGCCGAATGTTCGGTGCATCCCTACTTATAATACATACATTTCTCAGTCATCGTCATCACAGTCTCCTTTTCCATTTCTCTTTGCCTTATCGTTGCCCTGTTTATCATTTTATATTGTATGTTTCTGTGAACCTCAAGTCTCTCCCATTCATCTACTGTATTCCACGTCCACATCCATCTGTCCATGTAGCCCTGGGGCCTATTTCAGGTAGATGGTTTTACATACTCTGAGTTTAGTCCTGTGCTATGAGTTGGTCAACTCAGAGCACAGGGTTGATGAGCAACTCTGGGTTTTCAGTTTCAGAACAGTGGATCAGCGTTGGGACTCATCTTCAAACAGTCTTGTTTACTGATGAGTGCCGTGCATCCCTGGATGGTCAGATGGATGGAGTAGTGGATGGTTGGTGAATGGCCACAATGTCCCAACAAGGCTGCGACGTCAGACAGGAGGTGGCAGAGTCATGTTTTAGGCCGGAATCATGGGGAGAGAGCTGGTGTGAAAATGACCTCGGCAAAGTATGTAGAGTTTCTGACTCACCACTTTCTTCCGTCGTACAAAAAGAAGGACAGTGCCTTCCGTAGTAAAATCATCTTCATGCATGACAATGCACCATCTCATGCTGCAAAGAATACCTCTGTGTCACTGGCTGCTTTGGGCATAAAAGGAGAGAAACTCATGGTGTGGCCCCCATCTTCCCCTGACCTCAACCCTATTGAGAACCTTTGGAGCATCCTCAGACAAAACATCTATGAGGTTGGGAGGCAGTTCACATCAAAACAGCAGCTATGGGAGGCTAGTCTGGCATCCTGCAAAGACATTCAAGCAGAATCTCTCCAAGAACTCACAAGTTCAATGGAAGCAAGAATTGTGAAGGTGATATCAAAGAAGGGGTCCGATGTTAACATGTAACTTGGCCTGTTAAGATGTTTTTGATTGAAATAGCTTTTGATTTCACTAAATATGACCTCCTAATGCTGCAAATTCAACAAATGACCATTTTTAGTTGTTTACAACCTATAAAATGTTTTGAAACTCTGTTGTGCATAATGATTTGGAACAGTGCATTTGGAGTTTTTTATTTTTGAAAAAAATACTTCTATTATTGGGAGGTTTGTTCAACAAAATTCTAAATATACTCTAACGGTTGATGACTTGAAAATTATACTGACTGTGATTTGCATCGACTATTTAGGAAAATCTGTGAAAATCTAATTTGCCTTGTAATTTGGAATGCAGTGTATGAACGGACCGAGGGCTGAGAACAAGGCTACTGATCAGAGAATTGATCGATCAAACGTAAAAACATCCCAATGGAGATTTCTATGGAGTGATTTTGCTTCAAACTGTACAGGGACGCGTGCAACAGTGACACCCTTTCTTCAGTCAGAGCTGCAGCGTAAAGTGAAAACAAACTCAGAGTAGGTCTAATCACCTATCCAGCAGGTTAGACCCACGGCGTATGTTGCCGCAGTAACTGACTCTTGGTTGCGCTGAACCTGCTACCTGAAACGGAAAACCGAGAGTTTCCACTAACTCAGAGCGAACAAACTCTGGGTTGCCTCAAAACCAGCTACCTGAAATAGGCCCCTGGTGCTGTTCCCCAATAGAGGGTTAGCCCCTTGTCTCACATAGGGTTGGGTATAGTATATCGATCTATCGATCGATCAATCTATCGATCTATCTGGGTCGAGCTTCCGGATGTGGCTTGCGCACGGCACGAAGGTGTGCATCCTTGATTTTGAAGTTTTTTGGACCAAATATGTAGAAGTTATCATATTTATATCATGCTGGCGGCGAAATATGTGTGCAAACTGAAGGCCACAGTGACGACGGGCATGAAGTAATCTCCGACTAAACCCCGCCTCTCTCTGATTTGATTTGCTGCTGCGACCAAAACTTGCATTGACGAGCGGGACACACAGCAGACAGCCTGTTGTTACTTCCACATTCATTGCACCCAACTTTCCAAACAAAACATTCTTAAACCTTTCCACAGACATCAACAACTCCTCAAGTCTGCTTTATTGTTAAAGATCGCACATTATGCCATTTTCACTTTTTCACTTTTTATACAGTTAAAGCCACTACGAGTAACTTTGTCCGTTGGCGGCCCCTTTGGACAAAAGCGGTAGTATTTTCACGACGCCAGCTGTCGTGAAGCTGTTTTCTAGCTCGTGCGGGGCGTGCGAGATTCAAATGATCAGGAAGCAATATAGTGCATGTCCGTGTGTTGAAAGTGTGAGGGCACCGGACTCTTTTCGGCTCTGTGAGAGTGGTTAGTGACACTGCATCAACTAATGCCAGTCAGTGCTACACACACCTGATTGCAATGAGTTGATGCAGTGTCACCTAACTACTCTCATGGAGCTGAAAGATTACGTGTCCTCACAGAAAGCAAATGAACGAGAGACGGCAGTCAGTATGGATCACGATGAGGTAATGTGTTTATGTTGTTGTAAATAATGACTATTTCAGATGAATATTGGTCATCTGATGATGGTGAGGCAAAGTAAACTTTGTTTTAGTAGGCTACCGCTCATTCATTTAGGAGTAAACACTGCAGTCTAGTTCGCTCCTGTGAAATTGTGTATACATTGCCTGTCTACCACTCTCCCTTTTAGCTTTTCTTCATTGCATTTTCTTTTTTTTCTTTGATGGTTCAGCCCCGTTATCAGTCATTATGACGACAAATAACTGTCTCAAACAAGGCTCCCGCTCCCCTTCCCTCACCTGGAGGGATAGGCTTCTCAAATCGCGTTGCAGCGCTAGACTGAAATCTGCGACCCATACGGATATGTGACCATAGAGCCTGCACACGCGAACCGAAAATCGGACTGGGTGTGCGATCAGACCAAACGCAGTAATAAAAACTATATAAAAACGTCTTTCTTTGCACTGATGGTCTTGTTTGCTGTTAAAGGTAATTTATGATTATCAGAGGAAACATGAGGCTGCTTAAAAGATATTTAATTGTTACTCGTAGCTGCTTTAATGTATAGTTAAACACTTCCGCGACAGTGATGCTAATTTCAGTTAGTTTGTCAAAAGCTTAGCACGGTCTCGTACAGGTCTGCTACCGGTGAATGTAAACACGATCGCTTCCACAACATTTTTTAAATCCGTTAGCAACGAACACCTACACGAGATAGGGGAGAACGGGGTAATATGTCACACGGGTTGGTTGTAACAATCGTTATATCTCGGAACCAGAAGGCGCTGTCTGTGAAATTTTGGTATGTAAATATCCAGAATTGGGATCAGAGGTCACCTACATAGTCTTCCTTGGAGTTAGATTGCTGAATTTGAGATGAGAGGACTGTTTGTGTTTTTCATGTCAAATTGAAAATATTTAGCTCCTCAGTATTTTTCCTTCTAGGCTTTTACACAATGGGTTTATAACAAAACACTTGTTACCCATAAAAAGTGTGAAGGGTAAACTATAGTTTAGATTGTGGTTAGCAAGCTAATTAGTTGTCAGATGGTTGTTGGCCTTGATGCTAGCAAGAAGTTCAAGTTGGGGTTGGTCGTCACATTTTTTGGGGGGTTGGTTGTCACATGTTATCCAAAGGCTGCAGCCAGAAGAGGAACCCAATAACGAAAGAAATTGTCAAGTTGTATCCTCACTGACACTAGTCTGGAAATCCATACCCTGATATCTTGAACGATAGAGGGTCTGGCCACGATCAATAGTAATTTCCAACTCAAGGGGCGGCTCCTACTCGTGCATTTCAAATGCCACTGCATGCAGTTGGATAGCACTACAACTAATCAGAGCGATGCACAAGGTGACTCAAGCCCCGTTCGTTTAGCGAACAGCTGTTAAACTGTTAAATTAAACGTTTGCCGTTGTCGGTCGGCAAAACAGAACATTCCACTTACTTGCTAATGAAAGATTTGAGTGCCGTCTTTCAAATTGTTAAGGGTCGAGGCCAAAGCAGTCTCAAACTCACACAACATATCCGCAGCCATCTTTGATGTTTACTATCACGGCTTCGACGTCGCATGCACGTCACTGTCGTCATCCGGTTACGTCCTCCCCAGAGTACCATACAAAGGGCTCTGGCGCGCCCATATTAGATAGAACCAATTGAAACGTGAGACCCAGATTTCTGGTCTTCTTGATAAAGCTTCAACGGAGCATGGCCAGACCAACAGGTGCAGCAAATTTAATTTGCCAGCGCCTAGTGGCAGGTCTGGGAATGCCAGGCTACACTGACACCCCATAGAAGGAAGGAATAGAGCAAGAAAAGGCAGCTAGCATGCAAAAGAAAAAAGGGCAACAAAATCAAAACAACCCAGTGCACCCCAAACTAGACCAGCTGCCATTTGTCAACTTGACAATGCAATTCAACTTTCAAATTTAGTTCTGCTTTCTTGCCTTCTTTTTAAGATTATTCCCAAAAAAGTGTGCCTACTTAGCCCGTTCTCCCCTACAGACTATGTACGATGCAAAAATTCCCTTCATTTTGGTTGCACAAATCACTGCTGCTGCCTTCAAGCTGCAATTGCCAATTAAAAAAGATGTTCACCTGCTTTGCCTATAGAGAATAGAGGATTATATGACGCAAAAAAATATTAAAGAAAGCCCAAAAGTGACATTGACGAGCGAGGGGACAGCCATTTCAATGACTGTGTGACACTGCCTATGTGTAGGCTACATCTGTTTCTGTGTCCCACTTTCATAGACGGGTTACATTTAAGCATGTAACCCGTCTATTTTTATATAGAGTTTCTTTCCGGTTCCGATTGAGTGAACGCTGGCACGATTAGCAGCCTCTGCTCTCCGGTTCCTTTGACTTTTTTTGACTGTTTTAATTGTTTTTTAACCGATGCCCACTGACTCCGCTACTGCAAGTGATCTTTTGCATCTATTGACTCTTGCTAGATTTTATCCTGTTACCCAGCATGTGTCTTAGCCTGGACTAGCATTACCTGTTGCACTGGGCTGTTGGGCTGCCCTCACCTCCACTGCCTGAAGTCTTCCCCTGGATTATCAACAATGTTGATCGACAAGCATTTTGTGTGGTATGAGCTCGGCTGGACTTCCCTGTCCTTCATATTCAATCTCTCGACAGCGGCAGTACTCCAATACACAGCCGCTGAGTTCCTGCAGCTACGTTTCCACCTGCCCGATGCACCACCGGCTTTTCACCGCCATGACTTCCCTCGGCCTTACTGTCGGATCCAGACGGAGCTTCCACATCGACGACAGCAACCAGATCCATTCCTTCTGGTCCTCTTCTCGTCATCCCCCAGGAATCACCGGACGTACAGCTGACCGCAGTGTGTTAGCCAGCCTAGCCAGGTCGGCTAACAACAACAACACCAAACAACGACGTCAACTTTGGCCTATTCAACATCTGCTCTCTTTCGAGCAAGGGTCTTCTCGTCCAGGAGCTCCTTACTGACCGTAAGCTTGATTTCCTCTGTTTAACTGAATCTTGGCAACAGCCTAACGACTTTTCACAACTCAACGAATCCACTCCTCCCGGGTTTGTTTACTCCTGTCAACCCCGTGCCTCTGGCCGAGGAGGTGGTCGAGACTTTACGGGCGAGACTTTACAATTCTCGCGATATATTATTGCGAGAATTGTAAAGTCTCGTCCGTTTCTGTACCTGCTCATCCCTCATTTGAATCCATTGCAATTCAACTGAATGGCCCTACCACTACTATAGTTGACACTGTCTATCTCCCACCTTAGCATAATAGTGATTTTATAAATGAATTTGCTGCTTTTGCTACCCATCTTTCCTCACTCTCACCCAACACACCCAAAATCAGTAATCCCCTCACGAGTGAATTCACATCCTGCCTGGATAGCTTTGGTCTGCAGCAACACATTAACTTCCCCACTCATTCAAAAGGACATGTTCTGGACTTGGTCTGTTGTTCTGGTGTCACTCCTCTGGACTGTACTGCTGCTGAAATCCCCATTTCCGACCACATGTTTATATATTTTACTGTCAACCTTACACTTTCCATTACAAACCTGTCACGTGTTATTTCATTTTGCAACATTAAAGCCACTACGAGTAACATGGCACGTTGGCGTCCCCTTTGGACAAAAGCGGTAGTATTTTTACGACGCCCGCTGTCGCAAAGCTGTTTACTAGCGCGTGCCAGGCGCGTGAGTGTGAACTGAGAAGGGAGCAATATAGTGCATGTCCGTGTGTTGAAAGTGTGAGGACTCTTTTCGGCTCTGTGAGAGTGGTTTTGACACTGCATGAACTAATGCCAGTCACTGCCACACGCACCTGATTTCAGATAATGGTTATCTGATGATGGTGAAGCAAAGCAAACGTGTTAGTACCAACCGCTCATTCATTTAGGAGTAAACACTGCAGTCTAGTTTCGCTCTCGTGAAATTGTATACACGTTGCTTGGCAACGCCCTCGTCCCCCGTAGCCTATATCACTCTCCCTTTTAGCTTTTCTTCATTGCATTTTCTTTTTTTTCTTTGATGGTTCAGCCCCGTTATCAGTCATTATGACGACAAATAACTGTATCAAACAAGGCTCCCGCTCCCCTTCCCTCACCTGGAGGGATAGGCTTCTCAATTCACGTTGCTGCGCCACACTGAAATCTGCGACCAATACGGATATGTGACCATAGAGCTTGCACGAGCGAACCGAAAATCGGACTGGGTGTGCGACCAGACCAAAAGCAGTAATAAAAACTATTTAAAAACGTCTTTCTTTGCACTGATGGTCTCGTTTGCTGTTAAAGGTAATTTATGATTATCAGAGGAAACGTGAGGCTGTTTAAAAGATATTTAAATGTTACTCGTAGCCGCTTTAAGGACATTAATTTAAATACTGGTATCAACTCCCTCCCCAGCACTGACAGTCTGTCCTCCACCGATGATCTGGTTTCACATAACAACAACAGTCTTCCTGATCTTTTTAACACCCTGGCTCCCCTTAAATACCGCTCTGTTTCCTTCACTCATTCTGCCCATGGTATACCCCTGAACTGCGCCAACTCAAGGAAAAAGGCCGTCAACTGGAACGCATCTGCAAGAAAACTGGACTTGTTATACATACGGAAATATATCACAACCACATTCTTCACTACAAGGACACTCTTTCTACAGCCAAATCCACCTACTATGCCAATGTTATCAGTTCAGGTGAAGGAAACACACGGGCCCTGTTCTCCACTGTCAACAAACTACTATGACCACCGGACTCCATTGCTCCCCATCTGTACTCAACTGATTATTGCAACTCCTTAATGTCATTCTTCACCACCAAAATAGAAAAGATCCACCAGCAACTGACCCCTAACACCACCCACATTCCGTTTTTTCCCACTTTCTCAGCCCCTGTCTCTCTTCTACTCTAAAGCTTCACACTTCCCTCTGCTGTGGACATCTCTGACCTCATCCGGAAGTCCAAATCATCTACCTGCCAGCTGGACCCCATCCCAACTGTTTTAGTTTTTGGCTGCCTACCATCTCTTTCCCCCCTAATAACGTCCATCATACACTCCTCCCTCAGCTCCGGCCTCGTCCCCTCATCCTTCAAATCAGCTGCAATAACCAACATACTCAAGACACCTGGTGCTGACCCCAACAACCTCAACAACTTGCGTCCTATCTCAAATCTCCCTTTCATATCAAAAATTCTGGAAAAAACAATAGCATCTCAGGTTCAAGCTCACTTGTCCTTCAATAATCTTTACGAACAATTTCAATCTGGTTTCCACAGCACAGAAACAGCCCTGGTTAAAATCACCAGTGACCTTCTCATGGCAGCAGACTCCGGACATCTCACTATTCTCATCCTCCTTGATCTGAGTGCGACCTTCAACACCATTTCACACAACATCCTCCTGACAGACTGGCCTCCATTGGTATCACTGACACACCCCTGCACTGGTTTAAATCCTATCTCTCCAGCCGCACTCAGTTCATCCAACTCAAAACGTTCAAATCCCAGTCACTTCCAGTCACTACCGGTGTTCCCCAGGGTTCTGTCCTAGGCCCCCTCCTGTTCATCATTTATCTACTTCCCCTTGACCATATTTTCCGTAAATTTAACATCCATTTTCACTGCTATGCGGATGACACCCAGCTCTACATATCCACCAAGCCTACTTCTACCCTTCCTCCCACCTCCCTCTCTGATTGCATACAAGAAATCAAATCCTGGTTCACCTGCAACTTTCTCAAACTCAACAGCAATAAAACAGAAGTTCTCCTCATCGGCACCAAATCAACACTGACAACCTGACAGCTTTTCCATCACTATCGATAACACCTCAGTCTCCCCCTCCCCTCAGGTTAAGAGTCTGGGTGTCATCCTCAACAGCACACTATCATTCCAAGCACACATCAATAACATCACCAGGTCTGCGTATTACCATCTCCGCAATATCAACCACCTCCGCCCGTCCCTCTCACCCCATAGCACAGCCATCCTTGTTCACACCCTGGTCACTTCCCGCATCGATTACTGTAACTCCCTTCTCTTTGGTCTACCCCTCAAGTCCATCCGTAAGCTTCAACTGGTCCATAACTCTGCCGCCCGCATCATCAACAGAACCCCCTCCATTAATCATGGTGAGATGGTGTGGATCTGGTCTCCCCTCTGGCAACATATGAGATTGGATCGCCTACGCATGCTGCAGTGGTTAAAGATACCACCTGGAGACGTGGGGTGAAATCCCGGTGCTGGAAACCTTAGTTTTCCCTGATGGAGACGAGACGGTGTGGATCCTCTGGCATCATCTGAATTCGTCCTGCATCCGTACTATTTGCACTTTACTTTAGTATTACCATCTAAACATCTGGACATTGATCAAAATCCTTCGTGATTTCTCTCTATTTATGACATCTATTGCAGCATGTCCGTCCTGGGAGAGGGATCCCTTACTCTGTCAACTCTCCCTGAGATTTCTTCTATTTTTTTTTTAATCCCGGTAAAGGGTTTTTTTTACTGGGAGTTTTTTCTCAGCCGAGCTAAGGGTGTAAGGGCAGGGTGTCATATTGTTTCACATATTGTTTCATATTATATCATGTTGTGTCATATTGTACCATACTGTATCATATTGTATGGACTGTAAAGCCCATTGAGACGAATACTATTTGTGATTTTGGGCTATACAAATAAAACTGATTTGATTTGATTTGATTTAATCACATTACTCCTGTTCTTCAGCAGCTTCACTGGCTCCCGGTCAAAACTCGCATCCACTTCAAAATTCTGCTCCTCACCTTCAAGGCCCTCCACAACCTCACCCCTCCATACATCTGTGAACTCCTGCACACCAACACACACCCGCACTCTCCAGTCCTCCTCTTCCACTCAGCTCACTGTGCCACCCGCCCCGCCTGGTCACCATGGGATCCAGGGCATTCAGCCGATCTGCCCCCCACCTCTGGAACGCCCTCCCGTCTAAAAACGCAACCTATTTAAACTGACATATTCCATCTAATTCATTGTCTACCACCCATTTCACCCCACTTGTGTAAATTGTTTCAATGTATCTGTTCTTGTGTTTTTTATCATTGTTGATTTTGTTTTTTAAACACTGCCCTGTAAGGTGACGTTGGGTGCTATGAAAGGCGCCCTCAAATAAAATTAATTATTATTATTATTATTATTATTATTATTATTATTATTATTATTATTACGCATAAGCTAATACCTGCTTCCTACGGGACTGCACTAGTAATATCAAATACAACAATAGTGTTTCAAACAATATAATAATGGAGATTAATGTGGAGACTACCAGGTAATCTAATCTCCATCTTAAAACTTTGGCTAAAAGTAATCATTTTGTTAAGAAAGTTCTTAAATATTAAAATAGATACAAATATAAAGCACAAATATAAAATTAAATGCAGTATTGGACTTATAGTACTATAAGTACTTTTAGTTTTACACATTTTTATAACAAGCTTTGGTGACTGACTGGTGAGGACATTTAACATTAGATTCAACCGTTTTTCTGAAGTGCTAAAGGAGGATGACATTACCACACATGGCGTACAGGCGGCCGCTGCGACATCGTCAGCCTGCACGTGCCTAATATATCCATGACAATACTGCTAGATCCTGTGTCATTCACAAAAAAAAATGCATTGCATTGCCGTTCAAAATTGTGTGACATAAAGAGCGCTCAGTCTCTGAAACTGCAAACGTGAGCGAGTGTTGATCACGTTCTAGTCAATCACAGCCCGGGGAGAAATGCTCCTCCCAATGTCCACAGAACAGCATCCGCCAGCGGAAAAGCTTCATCCACTCATGACATAAAGAGCCATCAGTCTATCAAACTACAAACGTGACGTACTAAACCAGGGGGTGGAACCAAAACTTTTGTTTTTATTCGGTGTGGTTACTACCGTTTACGTGGGAACCGGTGCCATACTCATAAACTACGTACCCAACCCTAGTCTCACATAGAGACATGAAGACACCATACAGAGAAGGACAGATGTTGACTGATGACTCTGACGCTGCTTGTGCTGCTCATTGAGCATGTGGTGAGACGCCAGCAGAGCATTGTGGGTATAGAGACAGAGACGACCACTCATCTGGAGGCCATGGGCTTTACTGTGGATTCTTATATCCTACACTTTGGCCTGTGCCATGACTTTCTTTGTGTTGGCCGTTCCTCTATAGTGTTTTAATATTCTTTATCTAGTGAATGGTGGCTGAGCACATGTTTGTCTTTCAGATGGCATGCACATGTCAATGCTGTGGTAAGCCAAAATGTCTGCTGTGAATGGCCTTTTACCCGCGTAAGATGCCCAGCTATCACAGGGGCAACAGGGGAGCGCTCAGTCAAGCCAGGTCTATAAAGATGTCTGATTTGGAGCTCTTGTGTGGGTGGGCCCGGGTTGTGGAGGGCCCTTTAAGATACGCCATGTAGTGTGTGTGACAGCGAGCCAGCATCCACACAGCAGGATCTGCAACTGTAAGCTCTTTAACAAATTGAAGTAGAATATATAACTAATTAATGAATGTGCAATTTGAAGTCACATTGCGCCGGAAACAGACTTGCTTTTGAATTGCCTTGTGCTGCCTAATTTAAAAGAACCTATGTACTTTGCATTTTTTGCTGGCAAACAAAACACTGCACAAGATGGGTCAAAGTGAATTTCAAGGTCAGGAATAATTCAAAAGTTTGTATCCCTAATTATAATGGCTCTTGTGCTAGTCGTTATGCTCCTCATAGGGCCCATCTTTACACATCTAATCAGAGGAGCTGCTTGCATGCCAACAGGCAGAACTGCACACCAGTTAACCCACTGCCAGCATTCCCATGACTTGGGTTCATTACTAAACCTTTTCACCTGTCACACTGATCTCCGGTCTCAGTCAAATATTTTCAATAGCAAAGTCATTCTCCATCTCTCTTTCCATAAATTGTTGACAATGGATTCTGGATTATTGAGGGCAAGTATTAGGTCAGAATATGTATGTTAAATTAGTGCGACATTGGATCAGCTTGCAAATACATGGCTTGTTTTTAAAGGGAGCTAGAAGGAATTAACAGTGGCTTTATAAAGGCTAATAAACACTCAAACATGCTAAATATTTTCCTTCATCCTCTTTCCCTGTTTTCTCCCCAAATATTTCTCTTTTGTTGAGCAGAAGAAGGAGCGTGAGTGCATGCAGCTGCGTCTAGCCGTGCTGCGTAGTGAGCTGCAGCGCCAGGGGAAGGCCCTGGGACGAGAGATAGACCACAGGCAGAAGGACAGGGCACAGCTTCACAAGAAAGGTAAAGCTAACGGGTGCTAATACATGCGCTAATGTGCCCAGCTAATACCACACCACAATTAATACTGTTGTTAGCTTTTCCCCAATGCAATATAGGGTGTGACTTGGTCTATATACTTGCTTTGTTCATCTTATGCACACACAACATTATGATGGGTTACTATTTACTAATAAACTACTTTTTCTCGTCAGGCCTACAAATGTAATTTGCCTTGGGGGTGAACATTGCTCTTATTTTCCATTCTAATATTAGGTAACACTTTATAATAACTATCCGTTGTAACTTGTTAATAGATCATTAGTAAACTCTTAATTAATGATTATTAATGATTTGTTAAGTGTTTGTTAGCAGTTTGTTAAGGATTTATAACAATGGTACATAGTTAATAGCTTAATAATTGAATCAGTTCATCTGGGAGGTAATCCGAGATACCGACGAGGCTGAAATAGGCTATAGACTATACAGAGTGCATGGGCAACTGAGGGCAGCCCCATTTTCAAATATTTTTAAATAAACTCAATACACACTGTGCATTCCATGGACTTGAACGTGACGTGATCAGTTAATGACTAATCCAGCTTGGTTGACTAGTCTTTGTATAACGGTAAAAACACATCCGCTATTCCTCCAAAATCCCCTGTTTAACTATATGGTGCTGCTGCATACTAATTATGAAAAGTAGGGCTGTCAAACGATTACAATTTTTAATCAGATTAATCAAAGGGTAGCTGTGGATTAATCATGATTAATCACGATTAATCGCCATTCGAAATATGCTCAAAATTTTTTCATTTTCTATGTATATTGTTGTAGGAACCGAAAGCTAAATAAATTAATATCAAACTAAAACATAGGCTACCACAACATCATTCAATGTGGCTGTCTCTTTGCTATGCCTATGAGCAAATATATAGAATGACATTTTTTGGTGTCTTTATTTTTGTGTGCGTGTGTGTCTTTTTAATGTGTTACAGAAAGCGGACGTTATATGTTGATGACGTTATGTTATTAATCACACACCTCTGATAACTGCAGACGTTTGTGTCCTCCTGTGCAATGAACAAAGCAGACAACGTTGCTCCTCCTGTTGCTACCAAGAGCAACTGTTGCCCGCGACACACACACGTGGCCACTAGCAGGTCAAAACAAAACTTACTGCCAAGTGATTCCGCTTGCTGCTGCGCATCACCATTGTGCCCAGTGTGCAGATCCTGGGTCAGCCATAACGTTAGAGTGACGACTAGTGCAGAGCTGGTGGGATATGTTGGGCCAGTCATTCTGAGCATGTGTTAATTGCGTTCAAAAAAGGAGTGCATCCATTCCAGAAATGAATCACCCTGTGTTAACACGTTCATTTTGACAGCCCTAATACAAATATATAGAGAATCTTAACCTTTTGAGCATTCATTTTGTTTATGATACAGAAAGCACAGGCTTAACTGTAATATTTTGCCAAAACAATAGATACATTTCCAACTTTCTTTACTATACCCTTTGTGATATGGCTCTCTACAGTAAATTCAGCACCCCACCCCACCCTAGTAAAATGTTAAATACAGTTAAATAGAAGGCAAAACAAGTTCATTACAAAGTTCAAGGATGCACACATCACTATGAAGTCATCTATGAAGATACTGTTCAAAATAGGTCTTAAATTTACAGGATTTACCAATTTGTCAGTTCCAATATGTGTTTTAGCACGGATATTTACTTAAAATACATGAGTCAAGGTCCCAGCAGCGTGTGTGTGTGTGTGTGTGTGTGTGTGTGTGTGTGTGTGTGTGTGTGTGTGTGTGTGTGTGTGTGTGTGTGTGTGTGTGTGTGTGTGTACAGTCAAGAGTGTTGTCACTTTCAGGAAACCTCTGTCAAGCTCGCAGTGAGATGATTGAATACACACCCACACACACACACACACACACACACAGCTCTTAGCGCCCTACGAAGACTCCTACGTTATGACTTAGCGAAGTTGTTTACCTCTATAGTCGTGGTTCCCGAATGGTTTCTTAGGAGTCTTCTTAAGGAACACTCCTTACGTCGTTCGTACACGGCGCTGTCCAGAAAGAAAGTGCTGAAATCGATTGCTCAGAATTCGATTTTCCATTTCATGCGCAGGTGCATGACAGCACTATATTATAAAATGTAGGCTTTTCTTGTGGCAGTTCCATGCGCAACGGAGATTTCTGGGTTAGCCTACTGTACAGTGGCGGCGACTAGTGTCAGGAGCTGAAACATCCCTACGATAGAGCTAAGAAGGCTCTGAGGGCGCTCCAGACCAACCTTACCAATGTATGACGTACGAAAGAGATTCGCAGCAAAGAACGTTTCGGGAAACAGGCGAAATGTAGGAAAAAAAAGTAGGAACTCTAAGTAGGGGCTACGAATGACATAGCGTTAAGAAGGCTCTAAGAAGGCTTGGGGAAAGCGGGCCCTGCATACAATGAGTCTGCTGGAAGCTTGACTGCATCAGAAGGACCTTGAATGAATGAGATCAAACTACTGGTAGCTGCCAAATCAGAATAATGATTACCAAGTGAATTTATTTTGAGCAGAACAGATTGCTAAATGTTGGGATCACTTCCTGTGCTGCTTTCCAAAAAAGCATTGCTTGCACTGACTAGATATATCTCTTATATCTCATTGCTTGCACTGACTAGATATATCTATATCTCTTGGACATGATACGTACATGTTTGTCTTAAAGTAGGCCAGGTGCTCTCTATATAGGAACCTCGTGTTAGAGAGATCAGCATGGGCTTCGGCCAAAGGGCAGGGCAGCTCACTGAACCTTTGACCTGCTGGTGGGGAATGGTAATGATTAGCATGGAGTCTGCACACGCATGCACACACACACACACACACACACACACAGACACACACACACACGCATGCACACACACACACACACACACACACACACACACACACACACACACACACACACACACACACACACACACACACACACACACACACACACTGCACTAAGGGTTGGAGGGAGAAGTTTTCTTTGTGCTGTTAATCCTCTGCCTCTTTAGCTGTCACCACTCCGTCTACAGCCAAAAGAACTCGCTGCTCTCACTGACGGCTTTCTTCCAGACTGGACAAGTGCTTATTAAGAAACACAAGGAAAAAAATTCCTTAAGCTGGTTAAGAGGGAAAAGGTATTTTAGGACAGATTGAAATGCTGTAAGGCCGTAGGCAGGGCCGTGCTGAAAATCCTGTTGTTTTTCCCCCCAGACTCATAACTCAAAAGCCATATGCTGCCGAGCTCTGCTGCACTTCCAGCTTGTTGTTTAACTCATCTAATCAAGCCTGCACATATTCATTTGTTTCACTATCGGAAAACCCCTGTGCATTAATTCCAGACAGGATACTGCAGGGGACATGTGTTTACAGCGTTTCATACAGCAGCTGCTTTTGTGTCTGATTGTATTTAGATTGGCACCGCAGAGAGTTTGTTTCATCTGATATCAACTTTCAGATGAAGAAACATTATTTTATCAATCGTTGCTTAAATGTCATTCTGAACCTTTCCTCTGGAGACTCCCATTGGCTCGTCTATCAAAACACACTGTCCCACTCAGTCATGCAAATTGCTCATCAGGCAAGCTGGTGTCTAGGGACCAATGATTATTTACCCATTTACTGTCAATGTTGATTCAATTAAAAGCAAGTGTTTTTCTTTGGTTGGATTTTCACACATTCCAGTGCTTATTCCGGGTTTCTCTGTAAGTTGTATTGACACGTTGACAGCATGAGCACATTGCTACGTATCCCCAGATGGCATCTCGTATGGAACGTTAATCTCCATTCCTTGTCACGCAATTTAGGATCTCGCACGCAGTCACAGTGCCTGTTATCAACCTCTTATTCCCGAGGTGAACATCCTCAAAAGGCCCAGAAGACCCCAAACCTACAGTGAAGGTGCTACATAGGGATGTGCGCCACCACTCATTTTACTGTTTCACTTGTCTAGTCTAAAATGATGGAAACTATCTATGATGGGTTATTTTCTCTGATGGACCAGCATCACAGCGGCGAGCTCATGATTGTTTGCGTTTGCCTGCTTGTACCAGCGTCAGTAGCAGTTTGTCCTTGGAGCTTCAGGTCTAGTTGTTAGCATTGGATGTGATTTGTCAGTGATCCAGGCAATTTTTTTGTCTGACTTGACATAATTGGAATTGTGCATAAACAGGACATTCTTGTAGAATAGCTATTAGAATGCTGATTCATTCTTAACCGTTCAACCCTGGACAGTGTTGACATAATAATTAATTGTGACAAGAGTGTGACCCCATCAAAACCAAAAAATAAGCAGTCGGCATCATCCTGACGACAGGTTAACAACTAGCTGTGGGATGCCCACTGATGGTACAGTGATGGCAGTCAAATCATAGCAGGAGTTTTGTTGCTCACTTGTCTGGCAAATACAGACACACTACTAAGTCCACCGCACGGCCTTGACACAGTTAATGTGACCATGACCACAGTTTTCTTTTTGCTTCTTTACAGCTGTGAATTTAAAATAAAAAGTATTCCCTTTCCCCCCTCCCACTAGAAATTAATGGATTTGGTTTTGATGGGGTCACACTCTTGTCACAATTTCCTCTGGTCTAATTTCCCTCCTTTCCACTTTTGAGCAGACCACATAAATCAGGTCCGTGAACAGCGTTTATTGTACTGTACTTAGGAACGGTAGTTATTCTAAAGCGCCGTTACATGGCCAGGGCTCCCGACCCAATAAATGTCAGCGGTCGGGTTTCCCTAGTGTAAAGGAACACAGGTCTTGTGAAGGTGTAGTGTTTGTGGAGGTATTTGTCACCTCCCAGAGAAAAGGTCTCATATTGAAGCCATCATCATTAAGGGATCCTATAGCAGCAGCTTTGCACATTTCCATCCCTTTGCTTTGGCTTGCATCTTGACTGTGAGGATAAGGGTTGACAGGTACTGCAGTCCAACACTCTGCCTAACGACCAACTAGGATTTGTTCCTAAAGGTTTCCTGCTCTTTGGTTAACCCCCCTGACATCCCTCTCTGGCTCTGTCACAGCCAGAACCTTTCCCTCCTGTAGTATGAGGAGCCCTGCTTTAAAAACAAGGCTGTTCTGATGGATGATTTGGAGTTGGAAACAAACACATGTTCTTTACAGATGTGTTTCCAACATGCGGCATTCTAATTCCAAGACACTACTGTAGTAAATTAATTTCAAACAGATTCACTGAGCTCTTGAGCTTATTTTTATTGGTTGTGGTTTTGTTTGGAGCTAATGGAATGCACTGTTCCCTCTACATTATAGCCATTTTCATCATTTTAGACAGCTGCATGGATGAACACTCCCTTGAAAATAATGACACTAATTGAAACTGAACATCTTAATGTGTTTTAATAAACAGATCATCATTTACAGATTCTTTATGTGGGATCTTTTTCCACTTTGCTGTGTGATTTATTATCCGCAATTCCATATTAAAAAGGACCAGATTGGGAAGATGCCTCATGACAATATCTTTTGAGTTTGTTGCACTATTTGCATAACACACAACATGATCTCTGCTCAGGAAACATTGGGAAGTCAAAGCCATGTTTCCTTTTATGTTTAAAGCAGTCTGGTGGTGTTGCTTTTAAAGTGATACATACACTTTAACCCTCTGTAAATTAGCTGATGTTAATTGATGTTGAGTGTCATTTTGAATGACACTTACCCTCGCACGGACCAGTTTCACTTTGAATTGTTACAGTTTTGTTGAATGCTTAAATACTTAAAGTGAACTCTATGACCAAAGCATCACAACCTCTAACTTTTGTAATCATGCCCCAAAAAAGCACCAACCCAAACACAAATTGAAATTCTGCAACATACTTCTGCAAACCATTGTTGACACATTGTTCAAAAGGGAAATCTCCTGCAATCATCTGGAGAACACATCTATTTAAAATACAAAACATAACCAAAATTGGAAAAACACACACACTCACAAACATGAAAATAAATAAATACATTGAATACCAATCAGTCTGAGCCTTAGCACTACAGATAGACCTCAGGTGAGCTCAGCTTTTTTGTGAAAACTTTTGAAAAATTAATGCAGTAAGAGTCAGGGGAAGAGGACAAGAGAGAAAGTGGCACTTTGGGGAACCATGTTATAGATCATGGCCTATCAATGAGGAAGCCTGGACAGAGAGTGCAGCCCAACCTGAGTCTCTACACAGTAGCTCCATAGTTAGGACATTAAGACTGGAGTGGTCAGGTGATATTTATTTTCTTGGTTGCTTCTCAAAGGATGACATTGTATGTGATGTTGATGAAGCGATGTGGCCAGACAAAAACAGGAGGCAGTATTTTTAGTTTACCATTGTTCCCTAATTTTACTGTAACTGTTTCTGAGTTTATAGTGACACACTGAACTGCGATCCTACCCATTCGTTGTGTTTTTTCTTTTTTTTTTGCCAAAACCTTGAAATGGCAAAAAAAACTTTCTATTCTTGTTTTCATGTGTCTAAATAAACTGTGGTGGATAAATCTTACAAAAAATTCTGTCAAAAACTTACCAATTCTAATAATGGCTGTGTTTTGCATAAAGCACATTTGTGTGTTGTTGCTGCTTTGAAGAGTTATTCAAATGGTACATGTGTTAAACATTTTGATGCTAAAAATAGATTTTAAAAGGGATTGTTAGGTTTTGAATTCAAGAGTTTTGCCATAGAGGTGAGATGTTTATCTCCTAGTGCTGTCTTATTGGGCCTGTGTGTTAAGTTTTGACACAGTGAGCCAAAGAGTGTAGCTCATGTCCCAAATCAAAAAGCTCATCGACTCATTCATTGTCATGGTCATGATTTTTCAACATTGGATTTACCAGGGTGCTTGTGGTGTATTGGTTAGAGCCGTGGCGTTTGCTGCAGTTTGACTGTCCATACCCTGACACAAACTGGAACAGCTTTACAGGGATGAAAGGATGAGAAGATGGATAGAGGAGATAGGACAGAGTTGGGCAATACATGAAAGAAAGAGTGCAGCACAGGCCCACAGATGAAATATGTTTTTTATGTCAACACTCACAACTGAGCTGGCCGGCCTGTCGGACCTCTATCTTTCTTCCTAGATAATCTGATATAGATACTCCTGAGTATCTTTATTTTGCCTCTGTCAGGCTATCTCTTGTCCCACCCTCATGCTGTCAGTGTGAGAGGCATGGCTGGGAGTGGAAGTATGTGTCCTGATCCATCTGTGATTTCATCATCTTAATTGCTCAATATGCAATTTTCTGCCAGATCATCTCGTCCTATTTGGCTGAGTGTGGATTGCATTTTTCTCTTTTGGTTTTCTCCAAACTCTGTAACATTCCATGTACATTCTTAATAGAATCATGCATACAAACACAAGGGGAGGTTATTTAGCAATATAAATGGAATGGGAAGAACAGGGGAATCTCTAAGCAATGTACTTGGACCTCTTACACAACCTTCTACTGTACCTCACTGTTTATGCCCATACTGTGCTTCAATGCATGTGTACAGTATTAAGGAGATGAAAGGCTAGAGCTTAAGTGTTTGAAAACGTGGCTTAAACCTAACAAAACCTTATAAAAACTGAGTGTGCTCATAGTTGGTGCATGGTCGATGTATGTATGGGGAAACGCTGGAGAATCACACAATATCTTGACATTTATTGCATAAGTGTATGGACATTGTTTTGCCTGTTCGACATAAATTTAGTTTATTTTCAATTAAATGGTTGTCCAATAAGACCTTACAGAGAATCCTGAATGATCAGTATTCCTGTGGGCACCTGGAAAATAACTTTATCACATGACCACGCCACAACTCTTGGTTGAGGTGAGGTTAGAGGGGCAATGAGTGGGCCCAGCTCTTGGCCAATAGTCACACAGAGTGAGGCCAGCCACCTTGGGGAGAACGCTCATTACCACTGTTTATATTCACAGTCTGAACATAGAGCATATGCTCTGTGATTCTTGGCGTGGAGAGCTATGTTTTGTGGCTCTACTCTTTCTTCACCATTGATCCACAAGTAGAGTCCTTTAGCTGTATGCACCTGATGGTCTGTCTCACCAGACTTGGCTCTTAATGAGGACAACCATCAATGTTTTAGAAAATTGAAGTTTATGGCCATAATGCAAAATGCTATGTGTGGCGAAAAACTCACACTGCACATCACCCTGAACACACCATCCCCACTGAAAAACATGGTGGTGGCAGCATCATGCTGTGGGGGTCCTGTTCTTCAGCAGGGACAGGGAAGCTGGTCAGAGTTGATGGGAAGATGGATGGAGCCAAATACAGGGCACACAACCTGTTAGAGTCTGCAACAGACTTGAGAGTGGGGTGGAGGTTCACCTTTCAGAGGGAAAATGACCCTAAACATACAGCCATATCTACAATGGAATGGTTTAGATCAAAACATAGGCATGTGTTAGAATGGCCCAGTCAAAGTCCAGACCTCAATACAATTGAGAAGATCTGGAAAGACTTGAAAATTGCTGTTCACAGACGCTTTCCATCCAATCTGACACTGAATCTGAAGCTCAAGCTATTTTGCAAAGATGAACGGGCAAAAATGTCAGTCTGTAGATGTACAAAGCTGGTAGAGACAAACCCCAATAGACTTGGAGCTGTAATTGCAGCGATAGGTGGTTCTACAACGTATTGTCTCAGGGGGGCTGAATACTTATGCACGCCACATATCTCAGTTTTTTATTTATAAAAAAATATTAAAAACCATATTTCATTTTCCTTCCACTTCACAATTATGCGCCACTTTGTGTTGGTCTATCACATGAAATCCCAATAAGATAAATGTACGTGTGTGGTTTTTACGTGACAAAATGTGGAAAAGTTCAAGGGGTATGAATACTTTTTCAAGCCACTGTATGTTGATGGTTATTGTGAATCACTGCTTTGTCAACCTATCTATATGTTACTGCTCCAAAACAGAACCCATCAGACATTTCAAAGTGTAAAAATTAAATCACTGAATTTTATATGTTTATTAAATACTCGTACCTCTTGTTTATCCAAATCATGTAACTGTAAATTGCGTTTCTGTTGCGTGTGCCTGCCATCCCTCTGTATGTGATGCTGTGTGATTAAAGCAATATTATTTTACACAACCCTAAATTAGTTTTGCTTCTATCCGGTTTCATGCCACACTGAGGTATTGTGAGCTTACCAATATTGCGTTTGCACAACTTCCACAAGCTGTCTCATCCCTTATCTGTTTGCTTTTTATTTATTTACCCAGCATCTCTGTATTTATAGACTATTGACAAATTGCATCACTTGAATATTATTGTTTGGTTTTTCTGTGGTGTCAAAAAGGATAGGCTTTTGGCCTTGATCAAAAGAGCTGTTTGATCTGGCTTCAGTTGAACAGTGGATGGCAGCCAAGCCAACGCATAGCCCACCTGGTGGTTCAAATGTACCTCAACACAACACACACAAACACAGCTGATCATTTCCTCTTTTCTCTTTCTGTCCCTGCCAGAGGAAGCCTTCTCCGCTCAGCACGACAGTCTGAAGGAGGAGAAAGAGTCTTTAACCAAGCTGCAGAAGGAATGCACTGCCAAGAGGTATGTGTGTGTTAACCTGTAATTAGCTATTGCTTTATTTCTGCCCAAAACCCCCTCCACTTTTTACACTCATGTATCCCCATGTAGTCAGCTAGACACTAGCCAGAGCCCACTGAAAGATGTGACCTAAGGTGAATTCTGATGGGACTACTACACCCTGCTCCCTGCCCCCCACCATGCTCTATCCAGACAAAGGGATGTTTTTTTTCTTATGTTTCCGTTTTTCTATTTATGTGTTTTCGACGTAGAGTTTGGCACATTACGTTAAAAACCCCAATGGGTGTGCTTTTGCCTTGGCCTGTGGTGAGATGTGCCTAGCCTGGAAGCCCCATTGTTGGTGTGAGCAGTTACCTGGCAGACACACAGAGCTCCAGAAAGGCCAGCAGGGGCCAACAGAGCAGGCAAACAGGAAGTCAACCCCGACACCTTCTGTACATCTGCCTAGCATCCACTCCTAGATATCTGTCCTATATGTTGTTCATGGAAACGTCTCGTCTTATTGAACGTCCTGCAAGGGGAAGGGTTTGTTGAGAAAACACACCTACACCCTTTTTAGAATGTTTTTTCCCCTTTCCCCGTTTAAAGTTTCACCACTGTGGTCAAACAGCTCATCTCACAAGCAGCCATCTAAAAGGCATCAGTCAGGGTATCTTTAAAGGTCCCATATTATACACTTTTCGGTTCTATTATACACCATATTATATGGTCTTAGTGGTCCCTAATACGTTTTTCTTTAATTGTTTGCTGAAAAAAACTTTCAGATAATTTATTGTACTATACTGATGTTCAGCTAATCTCACAATGGCCTATTTTTTAAAAAGAGCTGCAGCTCCCCTCGTAAATATACAATCTTTGAGCTCCCCCCGCCCCCTGTCCGGAAGCGAAGCCAGATACGCCTCGCCCTCTGTCTGTCAGGGCCGTGGACCAATAAGAAATAGGGGTGTGGGCTGCACAGTGGAAGCTTCTGGCTTTCCAGTTTTTGAGGTCAGAAACGAGGAGAATTCTGACTGGAGTATATTGGGGGGAGGGGTGGGGGTTTCAGAAAGGGGGAGAGTGAGAAAAGGAGAGATTGTTATTTTTTTAAATATTTTGGCAGTCTCTAGGCACACCGTGGACCCATGGATATGTTAGAACACATTTAAAAAGTGCATTTAGCATAATATGTGACCTTTAAGTATGGTAGCTGTAGAGTTGAGTAAAATGATTTGCTGAAGCCTACTGGAGGTGTTAAACCAACTCAAACTCAAATGTGTGCAGGAAAAAACTTCCTTCCTTAACTTGTGACCCTTTTTGGGAAACACACTTACCCAGAAGTGACTGGTCAAAGTCAAGGCTTGTAACATCACATAATGCCCTGGTATTGTCATTCTTACACTTTTTTTCTATTGATTAAACAAACAAGGTGAGCGTATTGATTATTGAGCTCTAGACATGCTGGTAGGCTGATGGTGTTGCAAGCTGTTTCCCTCCTCCCATTATTACACTAAGCTAAGCTGAGCTGAGCTAACTAATATGAGAGTGCTATCGAACATCTCATCTAACTTTCCACCATAAAGCAAATAAGCTTATTTCCCAACATTTTAACTTTTTTGTTGATAAAACTTACAGATGAACCTATGACATTTTGTTTATCATGGATTGATTTTTAGTTACATTGGTAATCTCACTAGAACATATTCTCAATACTCCTTTCACTGTTTGTCACAACACTAGGAACTGTTTGCATCCTTATACAAGCTAAATGTAGAGTATATTAAGGTAATACTACGGCTTTTTTCATTTGTATGGACATTAGGAAGGACTTCCCTGTTATAGGAGAGTGATTTGTAAAGGCCGAAAGGACAAATGAGGGCTTTCTGATCAATCCCTCATTCCAGACCAACCTGTCTGTACAGCTGGGAAGAGCCTGCTAACCACAGGCTAGGACTCTGCATCACCTTCACTAACCATTTCCCCCCCAAATCCCTTTTGATCTGCATGACATGATGGAAGAAGTGCTGTACATATTGTAGAGGACTTAGACAGGGCCACACAAGGCAGCCCATCCACTCTCAGATACAAACAGTCACAATCCAGATTCAAATTCATAAATCCACCTTTACTTTCCAGTACAGCGTTTGCCTTTTAAAGGAGTCAGCAGTCAGCGCATCGCGTACACTGATAACATGTTGCTCTTGGCTATGGAATGAAACAAGCCATTTGTTATCTAGCACTTCTTCTTAGATTGTTATTCCGTACTGACACTTTCTACCAATCAAGACATCTAGAATTGCAATAGAGGAAATCAGGGAAATATATTGTTTTCTTCACAAAAGTCAATATTAGCAGATGAGTCACTTTGCTGTCTTCCACACAGGTCCTAGACACAAGCAGATCGGCCTTATCTTCTCATTAGACCAGCATTTACCTGCTATTATTATGCTGCATAAATATCCCACCTCACTATTTGCCAGTAATCTTTCTATTTTCACCAGCTTCAATGCGCTTTCTGCTTTACAGTGGGTCTATGTGACACAGTAACTAGTCTGGATGATGGTGTCATCTTTCTTTAAGCTCCACTCCTTCCCTGTGTGATCTGTGCTCTGTCTGTCCTCATGACGTCCAGCCTTGTGTCTCTCTAAATGAACTGTGTGTCCATTGTGTCTGCATTGGTCCCTCCAGAGAGCAGTTCCTCAAGTCCAACGCCCAGCTCACCTTCCGCCGGCGTCAGCTGCTGTCTGAGCTGTCCTACATCTACCCCATTGATGTGGTGAGTTGGTCCTGATGCTACGCTCACTGCACCACACGTTGCTGACAAGGCAACTTCAAAGGATGGTCTGGTTACTAGTCTGGATCACCGGATGTAGAAAGTGGAGATTGGGCTGTGACGGATTGTGTCTGGACTTGGACTCTTCCTCTTCCCCGCTGTAGCCTAGTGTTAATGCTGTAGCCTAGTGTTAATGCTGTAGCCTAGTGTTAATGCTGTAGCCTAGTGTTAATGCTGTAGCCTAGTGTTAATGCTGTAGCCTAGTGTTAATGCTGTAGCCTAGTGTTAATGCTGTAGCCTAGTGTTAATGCCCTGCTCAGAACGGGAGACAACAGAAAGTTAGTGTGCACGTGTGTTTGTTCAGCTGCAGCGCCAATAGTTTCTAGCTCATAGTTTATATATTTAATAAAAGTTGCCTCATACACTGGTGTGTAAGTGTGCACACACACGGCGCCCGTCATTCACGGTGTTGGTCGGCACCAAATTGCACTATTTTAAAAGGACACCTTGCGGCTTTCTGGGCTAAGCTTTCCAAGACGATTATGATTGGTTTAAAGAAATGAAAACAGGCCCGCCCAGTTTACCCCCCCAATCCCCAAAATGATATAGCGTGCTGCCAGAACAAACTTCGAGCTGTAGCTGTTTGGTTACCAACCTATGAAACAAAGGCTAAAATGGTGTCATTGATTTTACTTCAAAATAATGGTGAACCCTGGAAGTTTATTTCTACTGCAGTGTTTTAGGAGGTCATGCATGGGCATCACCTTACAGTTTACCATCACAGTCACTCTGTTTCTTTTAAAAATAATTGGCACACAAGCTGAGTGCTGACACCAGTAGTCAGTGATGGAATGACTTAAAGCCAATAGCAAAGCTGCTGTTTGAGCTAGCCTGGGTGTGTTCCTGCTGTCTGATCACTGTACTTCCACAGGCCAATCAGACGGACTATGTCATCTGCGGGGTGAAGCTGCCAAACTCTGAAGACTTCCAAGGTAATTTATGATGTGTCTGCTTGTGTGTTTTAAGGGTGAGAGGAGGATAGATGTGGTGAGGCATGCCGAACAAGTGTTGCCTTCGTTTCAATGTGTGTGGTTATACGTAGATGTTTGGTGAAGCCAAGCAATTTTACATTTTACAGCTGATGTTTTCATTGATACAGTGTCTATGATATCATAACTTTGGCTACTGTAGATGGCAATGTGGCATAACTATGCTACAGTATTATAGTTTTTATATTTTATAATTACCGATATGTCATTTCAATGGATAAAGACATAACATAATTGTCTCATCCACAGGGACTTAATAGTTTTCCTAGCTGGGAGGGGTTGACCCCTTTCTTAACCCTGGCTAGTTCTATACAATAAAAATCCCAATACGCCCGCACACAGATAACGTCCTCAGAGAGAGTGTGTGTGTGTGTGTTTGTGTGTGTGAATGCCTTCCTATATTTCTTCCAGCAGGGCGTGTGTGTGTGTGTGTGTGTGTGTGTGTGTGTGTGTGTGTGTGTGTGTGTGTGTGTGTGTGTGATGAGTTGGCAATGAGTGAGCATCAAAGTAACCACCTTCCTGCGGTCTTCAAATTAAATTAGGACCCACATGCCATTTCTGGGTGTATTCTTTTAAGTATTTTTATTTTGTATTCTTTCTTTAATTTTTTTTTAATATCTCACCCTTGCAATAAAAAGAGAGACAGAACTTATTTTTACTAGGTCTAGGTCCAGCGTAGTGCCAGCAAATGGGACAGGGGGAGGCTCCATATTAATCTAGCTAAAAAAAATAATAATAGATAGATAAGAAAAAGGTTCTTGGAATTTTTTATGAAGGAAAAGCTTTGGTGTTTAGATCCAGGCATGTGGGCAGACAGAATAAGAACTAGGTTGGATTATTGTGTTGATGATGTAAGGGATGTTCACAAACCACACAAACCACATGGCTTGATTTTAAAGACAATGTATTAGGCAACAGTTTTAGCTAGCAGCCCCTGTCATCATGTTGGTGTTAGAGTAAGGGTCACGCTGGATGTGTTGTGGTCAATGGGATGTGCTGTCACAGCAAATGAAACTACATGACTTGATGACCTCTCCGTAGCTCTGTTTATATGGGTGTTGAATGGTGAGCTTTGGTCTGCAGCGCTGAGAACACACTGGCCACTGTCCGCTCAACATTCTGCAGCTTCCCTTCCTCACAGCTAGTGAGAGCCAGCAGGCCTCTAAACCATAATTCATAAATAGCCCTCCGAATGTCCTCCGCTCCCCTCTGTCACACTCCACCTGCTAACATCTTTTTAACAGTACGGCAGTGACAGCCAGACCCCTTTGTGTTTGCAGCAATCACTTGTTCCCTTAAGGCGGAGGCCTGTGTCTGCTTCTGCCTCCCAGTGCTGCATAGGTGGACACCTGGCAGTGAGTAGAACAACTGAGCATGTGTTGTGGCCGAAGAGAGAGAGAGATGTTCCCTAATGCATTGACTGCTAACTAGCTCTTCTCCTCATGGTTCAGTGGGCGTGTGGTGCTTTGTGAATGTAGTGAAGAGCTGTCAGGTGGCCATACATATTCTCCCTCTAACATGGCCATTACGCGTCCTGCAAAGGCCAGTGTAACACATTTTAGACAGAGGTATGGAGAAGCATGTGTTTTACCCCTTCCATTGTAGCCCATGGCTGACCCCTGCTCTCACTCGTGTCAAGTCTAGAACTGTCTGAATGTGTGTCATTTAGAAAAGGCCTACAGGGGGAGGAAGTTCCACAGTAAAGACCAGGGTCAGGGTTAGTCTGATTCCTAATCCTACCCTGGGTCATAGTGGAATAGGTGCTACTTAAGTTTTACATTTAACTAAGCTTTCCCCTGTCAGCTCAGCAGTATAATATTACACCAAGGTGTATAGTTGCATGGCCTTGAATTGACTAATATTCTTGTTTGTGTGTGTAGCATCATCCAAAAGCACCAGAGGCCAGGATGCTGTTTACGGCCGGAGCTTTTGTTGGTATGGACTTAAATATGTGAGGAAGAATAATGACAGAAACCAGGCTGTCTGTGTTAGGTTGAAAAACACAGGGTTTGAGCCAAGTAGTCTACCACTCTCTATTGCCATAATCTATTATTTCAAAGCGTTAGGATAAAACACAGAATGATTTTAAACTTTGCCTGGAGCAGTGTCCTGCTGCTGGAGGACAATGTGAAAGCACTTAGCCCGTTGTCTTGAAACCGGTTTGCAGTTAATTTGCCTGCTCAGAAATGATCAAATTCATCCACTTCTTCACCATTTAAGTTATATGGGCTCAGGCGGATTGTTATAGGCCCCTTATCAGTCTACGTCACAAAGCGTCACTCCCCGCTCTAGTGATGGTGAGATGAATTGCATACTTTCTACTATATAGTATGTAGAAAAAAGATTTAGGATGTCCCGATTCTTGTGGCCAGATTTAGGATGGTTAGAAGTACCCGGATGTCCTACTTCATGCGGCCAAGATTGTTAGTGTTGAAAAGTGCATCCTATTTGGGCGATTCTGACCCACAATCCAGTGCGCACGTGAAGTGACGTAACATCGACGAAGCCTCCATATGAAAACAAATGGGGATGCGACGGATATAAAAGCAAGAGGCAAGATCAAGGCGCAATGTTATGATGAAATAAGAGAGAAAAGTATGTCCCAATAGTATGCCTACTGCATCCTAACTAGATTCTTTTTATCGTCAGATGTAGTATGTAGAATAGAAAAAAGAAAGAGTATGCGATTCGGGACGCAACCCATGTCTTGTTGTGTTGTTGGATGCACAATGCCCAAATGCACCGCTGTATAATTACATAAATGAGTTGTGAAATGTTTACAATAAGGACAGTGACCGGAGACGAGGCTACAGCAATGGAGGATTATTTACAATGACCCAGACGTTATACATCTCTGTCCTCTTCCCTTGTGTTTGACTAGGCAGTAGGGGTTTGCACGTGTACACCTGTAGCCGGTAAGTAGGCTAAATCATACCATTTAGGAAAAATCAATAAACGAAAACCGAGTGGGTTCGACATGTGCTAGCCTACTGTAGGCTACTAAAGCAGATAACATAACACATTATTGTGTTTGGTTACAATATTTATTCATTTAACTATTTAACTGCTCCACCAAGTTTCACTTTCCTTTTCATCTCCGTCTCAAACAGCTGGTCTGATCAGCTGGTCGGCTCGCAGGAGTCCATCTAAAAACAGATGATGACTAGGCTAGTTACACTCAACAAAAATATAAACGCAAAACTTTTGTTTTTGCTCCCATTTTTCATGAGATGGACTTAAAGATCTAAAATTCATTCCAGATACACAATATTACCATTTCTCTCAAACATTGTTCACACATCTGTCTAAATGTGTGATAGTGAGCACTTCTGCTTTGCTGAGATAATCCATCCCACCTCACAGGTGTGCCACATCAAGATGCTGATCTGACATCATGATTAGTGCACAGGTGTGCCTTAGACTGTCCACAATAAAAGGCCACCCTGAAATGTGCAGTTTTGTCTCACAGCAAAATGCCACAGATGCCACAAGCATTGAGGGAGCGTGCAATTGGCATGCTGACAGCAGGAATGTCAACCAGATCGTGCATTGAATGTTCATTTCTCCACCATAAGCCGTCTCCAAAGGCGTTTCAGAGAATATGGCAGTACATCCAACCAGCCTCACAACCGCAGACCACGTGTAACCACACCAGCCCAGGACCTCCACATCCAGCAGGTTCACCTCCAAGATCGTCTGAGACCAGCCACTGAGACAGCTACTGAAACAATTGGTTTGCATAACCAAACAATTTCTGCACAAACTGTCAGAAACCGTCTCAGGGAAGCTCAACTTCATGCTCGTCGTCCTCATCGGGGTCTTGACCTGACTCCAGCTCGTCGCCGTAACAGACTTGAGTGGGCAAATGCTCACATTCGATGGCGTCTGACACGTTGGAGAGGTGTTCTCTTCACGGATGAATCTCGGTTTACATTGTTCAGGGCAGATGGCAGACAGCGTGTGTGGCGTCGTGTGGGTGAGCGCTTTGCTGATGTCAATGTTGTGGATCGAGTGGCCCATGGTGGTGGTGGGGTTATGGTATGGGCAGGCATCTGTTATGGACGAAGAACACAGGTGCATTTTATTGATGGCATTTTGAATGCACACAGATACCGTGATGAGATCCTGAGGCCCATTGTTGTGCCATACATCCATGAACATCACCTCACGTTTCAGCAAGATAATGCACGGCCCCATGTTGCAAGGATCTGTACACAATTCTTGGAAGCTGAAAATGTCCCAGTTCTTGCATGGCAAGCATACTCACCGGACATGTCACCCATTGAGCATGTTTGGGATGTGCTTGACCGGCGTATACGACAGCGTGCACCACTTCCCACTAATATCCAGCAACTTCGCACAGCCATTGAAGAGGAGTGGACCAACATTCCACAGGCCACAATTGACAATCTGATAAACTCTATGCGAAGAAGATGTGTTGCACTGCATGAGGCAAATGGTGGTCACACCAGATACTGACTGGTTCTGAGTCCCCAGACCCCCAATAAAGCAAAAAAATGCACATTTCAGAGTGACCTTTTATTGTGGACAGTCTGAGGCACACCTGTGCACTAATCATGATGTCAGATCAGCATCTTGATGTGGCACACCTGTGAGGTGGGATGGATTATCTCAGAAAAGCAGAAGTGCTCACTGTCACACATTTAGACAGATTTGTGAACAATGTTTGAGATAAATGGTAATATTGTGTATCTGAAATGAATTTTAGATCTTTAAGTCCATCTCATGAAAAATGGGAGCAAAAACAAAAGTTTTGCGTTTATATTTTTGTTGAGTGTATGTTCACTTATGAACATACACTCGTGAAAATTATGAAATAAAGGCATCTCTGCCTCTCTCTGTCTATCTGTCTGCTGGTCTTTCTCACTGCACACTGTCACTCTCCAACAGCATCTGCAAAAAAAAGTCCGGCCACTGAAGTCGTCGGGCCATTTCTTCTCATCATTTATCCACTCACCTGCCCCTACGGGGCATTAAGACGTATCCCGTTCACTTGTGTTAATGTTTCCGCATAACCTATTTTATCACTCGCTGATAAACTGTTGTAGTAAGCTGACAACATCGCTAGTTAACACAGTGGACCTACAAAGTAACACCGCAACTGCAATATAACCAAACGGGTAACCATGTCAACCAGTCAAACAATTGCAGGTGCGCCGAGATCGTCTTCCGGCATGTGGCAGTGCCACGGCCACCACTGCCATACCATGGCTTGAGCCGTTCAGGGGCCACTCACACTAGGGCCGCGGCCCCGTGCCAAAGCTCATTAGCATACTAAAGTCTAGAACGTTTGGCTAGTGTGACCACGGCAACTTGTGTTCCAGCACAGAACAGCCCCTTGGCCACGGCACACCTGGGAGAGGTGTGCCGTGGCCAAAGTACAGATGCTAATGAGATGACACGCGCACAAGCAAGCGCACAGGCGGCATTCCTGACGTGAATTTATTAAGGATGCATAGTCTGTTAACGTCCGCTGCCTTACTACCAGAATTGCTCACCACTTGGACTTGTAGCTACATAAAATGTGTGAGAATTAACGTGTGTGTACGCCTAGGTGTGGGCTAATAAAAGAGGGAGAGAGCTAAATAGGTGAGCGCAGAAAGCAAAGCAAAAAGGTTTTCGTGTTTACTCACGTTCGTCAGATGATTTTTTTATTTTTCCTCCCGTCAGCTGCCATAACTGCCTTTACGCATGGCGGTGGAGACGCACCTAAAACAACACACCGCGGCCTGGTGATAAGGAAACAGTAGCCTACACTAAGGTTTAACAATAAACTTTATAAAGACACTTAAAAAAACGATCTCTGCCCATACAAAAAGGTCTGACTTGGATTACTTGATGGAGCGATCGATGTGTATAAAACCATCCGGTACGTATGGTCTGATGAAGGGCTGTTATATTAATAATAAACAGCGTGCTGCACAAATATGAGACTGTTCACCGCGACCTATTACGTCAAGGCTACATTTAAAAAAAACAATAGCTTAAGGATTCTCGTTGCTCTAATGTGGAAGCGGAATATATGATGAAAAATATTCACAAACAATCGTATAGCCTAAGTATCTTACGCTCCAAATCCTAAACGCGCACGGTGACGTAGGCAAGATGCAAACGTGCCCAGGCCACGAGCAGTGTGACCACGGGCCAGCGGGGGGAGTGGGGAGGGGGGGGAATCGTGCTGAATCTTCCTGCAGCACGGAACAGGCAAACGGCCCTAGTGTGAGTGCGCCCTCAGTAACGGTAATGCCAGTCAATGGTATTCTGCGACCGGCACGCCCAGCCTCCCCCCTATAATTTCACGACAGGTATTGCCTTTACGGCAGAGGCAGGTAAAGCTAAATATAGTTGGTCTTTATTCACACTATATAACAATATAACGCCGTAAATAAATTGATTTATTCATGTCTCTGGTCCTTTCCGTTGTAAGGATATGTGCGATCTGTTTGTTGTTGCTTTTGAAATGACAGATGCTTTATAAAACAGTCGGACTTGCTCCGGTCACGGTAGTTAGCCTAGCCTCCTGAGCAGGTCTGACTAATCAATAACAGAGAATTAGCCCTATACAGCCTTGACTACAGAGGCAGGTTGCTATATGTACCAGGGGTTGACACTCTTGCCTAGGGCTCCCTTAGCTCAGCGGGTAGGGAATTCTCTGATGAAACAGTAGACCTGAGTTTGCGTCCTGCCCGGGTTGTTTCTTTGCATCTCTGGACTAGACATTTAGAATTTTTTCACTGTATTTTATCAAGGTAGGCCTACAGGTTCCTATCGTTTAACACTGATTCTTTTTGTACTATTTGTGTGCCACTGTCACCTGCCATTTATACTACAAATTATAATAATAATACATTTAATGTATAGGCGCCTTTCAAGACACCCAAGGTCACCTTACAAAGCATAAAATTGTCATAAAATCATTAAAAACACGACATTGTGGAAAAACAAAACAACAAAACAAAATGATATAAATATGATAACTTCTACATATTTGGTCCAAAAAACTTCAGAATCAATCAAGGATGCACACCGTCGGGCTGTGCCGATCTGACTAACGGTCAGAGAGATATGCAGTCACAGACAGACAGACGTTTCTTGCTTTATAGATAGATAGATAGATGGATAGATGTACCATTCCCTACTGGCACCTACCGTTTCTCCACTGACATGCCACTAATATTAATGGTATGTACCATTCCCTACTGGCCCCTACCGTTTTCCCACTGACATGCCACTCATATCCTGTGGTATTTGCCAGTTCATACTGGCAAAAACCATTCGATCCAGCTGCAGAATCATTTTGATACCAACAAATATATGATTGGCAATACATGATGGAAGCTTACATTAACAATACATGATGGAAGCTTACATTAACAATACATGATGGAAGCTTACATTAACAATACATGATGGAAGCTTACATTAACAATGTCAAAAGTGTGAAAACTAAAATTCAAGTAAAATAAGTAAGAAACAATCCGCATCTGCCGTGTTGATAAACAAATAAGCCCCCTATACATATTGCCTTTGCTTCACCAGCGTATATCTGAACGAAATTGGGTGTCCAATTGCTCCCAATGTTTTTTTGTTTTGGTCCTATGTAATGTGTGCTTTATCACATTTTGGAAAGCATTTTCCCACATGAAGTTGACTGCTCCTGTCCTTCTGAACACTGGGTTACCAAAGTGTTCTTGCTAGGATGTTTAGACACTTTTTTTGTTTGGAAGTTCACAAGATGTGGACACGCGTTGTGGAAAGACAGTTTGTGGATGTGATGTAAAAGTGAAAAGTTATGTTCCTCTTAAAATACTGGCTTTTGGGGTGATTAAAACGCTGCTGTTTTGAATGTGGTGATATTTTCTTTTGGTGTGTTGAAGTGTAGATCAGCCTTAAAATCCCATGGCTGGATTAACACATCCAACTTGTCTGGTCCCTGTCTAATGTGTGATGACTGGAGCCTCTCTTTCTACTGTGTGTCTTGCAGCAAAGGATGATGGGAGCGTGGCGGTCGCCCTGGGTTCCACCTCCCACCTGGTGCTGATGATCTCATGCTTCCTGCAGGTGCCTCTCAGGTATCCAGTCATCCACAAGGGCTCCCGCTCCTCCATCAAAGACACCATCACCGACAGACTAACGGAGAAGGAGCGAGAGTAAGTATATGCTCAAATACTGGGGCAAGAATAAGACATGTCAACATGTGTGAAATAATCCCATGTTTCTCTTTCAACACAACTGCGTTTCAAATCACATACTCTTTCTTTTTACTACACTACATACTAAAGTACAGAAGAGTTCTAAGGCCACAGGAGAGAAAAAAAAATCAGATAAGGAAGTTTTTTTTTCATTTTGTTGAGAAACGTCAAGAATAAAGACAAATACTCCAAAATGCTATTGGAGTTAGTGTGGCATTTATGTATTTTCAGCATACTACAATTGACATGCATGTATTGGGACATCCTAAATCTTTTTTTGGCATTCTAAATAGTAGGGAAGTATGGGTATTGGAACACAGGGAATGTGTCGTGAATGATGGTTTGAGCCCCGTCTTAAATTTATGGTCGCTTTTCACTTTTTCTTGAAATGAATTCCCTTTGGGCTTTTATGGGGATTTTTATGTAATGGATTGCAATCTGTTCCTCAATAACAGCACATTTGTAGATGTGTTTTTGTTGTTTATATATTAAAGAAAAAAGGAAAAATCCTGTTTATTGTTAATAAGTTTTTTTTTTACACATCCTTCAAATGAATTTTGAATTTGTTTTTGATAAAGACAGAGGTTGAATTTAATGATGGAACATAACCCTGGCTGTTATTGTGTTGGTTAGATTTGATTGTGTAGTGATTTGTTTTAGAAAGACAGTGCTCTGCTATAAACATAATATATATTGGTGATCAACAGTTTATAACTATTTACAGACAGTTTCCATACTCCACAGTTTTGGCGGCTTTGATAGTTTATTTTATTGTATAATGTGATAAGAATAGATATATTTGAATTTAATCTGAAACCAGGCTTGAAGTCAGTCTAACAAAATGACTGTTCACATCATCTACTAAATAATTTTTTAAGGTTTAGTCGCAAATTTGTCCGACTGGGCTCTTGTCTCGCCGGCTGCTCTTCACTTTCTTCAAGGCAGAGTCAACTTTTTCAATTTGTCCTTGCAACTGTTTTCAATGTGTCCAACCACTGCCTGTTATATAGTTTTATCTGTTATATGTTCTATCTGTTATATAGTTCTAAGGCAAGGCAAGGCAAGTTTATTTATATAGCACAATTCAGACACAAGGCCACTCAAAGTGCTTTCTATCTGTTATATAGTTATATCTGTTGAAAAGACACCATTGTGCTCACAGAAAAGTATTTTTTAGTAACAAGCGGAGTAGTGACTGCCTGTAAAATCTTGGAGCTAATTTGATTACTCACATTATTTATTTTATTACACTCTTCAATCAAACCATAAGAACCACATCTAATAACCCAATGCTGCCAGATTCCAAAGAACTCAGATATTGTATTTAATTAATTGCCAGCCTTGTTATACTGTTACTTAGAGAATTAAAGTGGTACAATGTTAATATGGATTGTAGCCGAGCCCTGAAGTGGCTTATGCTGCTTGACTCATCAAATAGTTTTAAGAATTATCTGCTGTAAATTCTTGGGCAGGATGTAATTGGTCAAAGTAGAATGCAACACAAGACATAAGTCAAAATCCTTTTAAAATTATAATCAAAAGCTTTCCAAAAATGAATGTCATGCAGGTTCATGAATGGCCTCTTTCAGTTGAGATGTAATGGTCACTTTGAAATAAGTATACGTTAAATGATGCTTTGATTTCATACTAACTGTAACTACATTGTCTGGTTGTGTGTTCTGATTTGAGAGTTTTTTTTCAATGTTTCTAAGAACCTCACACTGTTAGATTCATCAATCAATTCATCTTTTACAGGAGTGTGTGGGGACCAGTGCCCCTGTATGCTTTCTCTCATTTAACACATTTGATGTTAAAAAATGTGCCTTCTCTGTGTACATCCTTGTATTGGGCCACAGTCATGCGATGCGTAAAGGTGTACTTCTTTAACCTATTAGTCATGCATAAATAGCAAGCTTTCTTTGTTCTTACCAAACCAAGTGGCTGTGATAACAAGAATTAAGGTTTGCATGTATGTATAGAAGCATGCAATAGGGCTTTGCTTCTGGATTTGATTAAATGAAAATATGAAAGTCTCCGATTGTGCCTAGTACATAACAGGTAATTTTTTATTTATTTTTTAACAACATTTCTATTACAGACCTGCGTGTTGTGTTGCCTATGGTAACAAGTTCCCTTTTATCAGTTTGTCATGGGTTCAGAGAATCCCTAATTAATATCTCTAGAGCCTGTAAATGACACAGTGCCCATTACGTGCCTCTCACACAACCCTAGGGCTGCAACCAATTTGCCGGTTATCTTCACATTTCTGTCATTGTTGTTCAATCCAGAACTATTCATGATGAAATAGAGCTAAGCTAATGAAACACTGAGAATTTAAGCTCACCTGAGGCTTTGTCGAGGACGTTTGTATATAAGTCTCCAATCGTACAGGCACTGTAATTACAGCAAAGGCCAATGTAAAGAAATTATTATTTGTATATGTTATGGTCTTGTATCTATGAATCAAGTCACATTTTTAAAACCCCTGCTTCACTGTCATAATTGCATGCTTAGGACACACATGTTCAGCTATGTAACTTTTATGCATACTGACATTCCACACACTCAAGACCCCCTTCAATGAGTGTGAGAGGGGGAGTAATATAGAAGAGTTTGCTATAATTAGCAGTGTTAGTAATAGCCGTGGATGTGGGTGGATAAGTGTTTGAGTGAAGAGAGGTGGTAGGTTCAAAGCTGCTGGAAGAGGAGAGTAAACATGAAAGTGCAGAGTTCTGCTTTCACTAGTCAACTTTTCACATTCACACTGGGTTCTGCATAACCTTGTTGATAGGGATGCACCCATCCACTATTTTTAGTTCCGATCTGATTCCGATATCTGGGTTTTGGATATCGGCCGATACCGATATTGTCCGCTATCATACGATACATTTCTTTGTTGGTGGTGATGTTATGTGTATGGTTAAGAAGGCTTAAGCAACACAGCAATTCTAATTTAAAAGAGCAAAAAATATACACACATGCATATAGGCTTATCTTAACAGCTTTGAACTGTTTGAATGCAGAACATCAAAACTCAACTTTTGAATTGCTAATTATAATATTAATGTGTGATATATCAAATAGATAGGGTCTTAAAACTTAAATTTCTTTCATACTTAAAATAATTTAGATTAAAAAAAATTATGGCTGTCAAATTAACGCGTTAATTTCGATTTAATTAATCACAGAAAAATGTACGCGATTAAAAAAATTAACACAGATTAATCACACTTCTATATTGCCCTTTGACCCGGTGCAAAAGGGGTGAGACGATAGCCCAGCTGCACCTGTAGTTTGCGGACACGGCCCGCACGGGATTAAAGAGTAAAGAAACAAGCATAGAGAGGGCTCTATGGACGTTTTATGGAAAGCTTCGGGCAAATAAGCATGAAGGTAGGAAGTTATCTTATGTTATTCTCCGCAGTGTCTGTACATTATTGATTTAGTGGGTGCCTAATTAACAATGTAGGTTCAAAAAACTCAGTATCTCTCAATCTTCCGTCTCACTTTTGTTTGCTAGCTGTCACTCTTACTAGCATATGCAGCCTGCCTTTTTTCCTCTTTCGTGTGTGTGTGTGTGTGTGTGTGTGTGTGTGTGTGTGTGTGTGTGTGTGTGTGTGTGTGTGTGTGTGTGTGTGTGTGTGTGTCAATATTTTTGGCTATGATGTTGAATGAGTCGGCATAGGCTATGCGCACCTGTGGCAGTGCAGCGCTGTCTTTTGTGGGAGATAGACAGTCTTCATTTAGCCTGCTTGTTTTTTTGTGGTTTTAAGTAGAAAATTCGGCAAAGTTCGTAATTTTATTTCATGTAGAAACCTGGCTAAGGGAGGAGACAGAAGTTACGAGAGAGAGAGAGAGAGAGAGAGAGAGAGACACACTGTAGGCTATACAGCTGTTTATAAACAGGCATAAAAGTGTCATATACACTCAACAAAAATATAAACGCAACACTTTTGTTTTTGCTCCCATTTTTCATGAGATGGACTTAAAGATCTAAAATTCATTCCAGATACACAATATTACCATTTCTCTCAAACATTGTTCACAAATCTGTCTAAATGTGTGATAGTGAGCACTTCTGCTTTGCTGAGATAATCCATCCCACCTCACAGGTGTGCCACATCAAGATGCTGATCTGACATCATGATTAGTGCACAGGTGTGCCTTAGACTGTCCACAATAAAAGGCCACTCTGAAATGTGCATTTTTTTTGCTTTATTGGGGGTCTGGGGACTCAGAACCAGTCAGTATCTGGTGTGACCACCATTTGCCTCATGCAGTGCAACACATCTTCTTCGCATAGAGTTTATCAGATTGTCAATTGTGGCCTGTGGAATGTTGGTCCACTCCTCTTCAATGGCTGTGCGAAGTTGCTGGATATTAGTGGGAAGTGGTGCACGCTGTCGTACACGCCGGTCAAGCACATCCCAAACATGCTCAATGGGTGACATGTCCGGTGAGTATGCTGGCCATGCAAGAACTGGGACATTTTCAGCTTCCAAGAATTGTGTACAGATCCTTGCAACATGGGGCCGTGCATTATCTTGCTGAAACGTGAGGTGATGTTCATGGATGTATGGCACAACAATGGGCCTCAGGATCTCATCACGGTATCTGTGTGCATTCAAAATGCCATCAATAAAATGCACCTGTGTTCTTCGTCCATAACAGATGCCTGCCCATACCATAACCCCACCACCACCATGGGCCACTCGATCCACAACATTGACATCAGCAAAGCGCACACCCACACGACGCCAGACATGCTGTCTGCCATCTGCCCTGAACAATGTAAACCGAGATTCATCCGTGAAGAGAACACCTCTCCAACGTGCCAGACACCATCGAATGTGAGCATTTGCCCACTCAAGTCTGTTACGGCGACGAGCTGGAGTCAGGTCAAGACCCCGATGAGGACGACGAGCATGCAGTTGAGCTTCCCTGAGACGGTTTCTGATAGTTTGTGCAGAAATTGTTTGGTTATGCAAACCAATTGTTTCAGTAGCTGTCTCAGTGGCTGGTCTCAGACGACCTTGGAGGTGAACCTGCTGGATGTGGAGATCCTGGGCTGGTGTGGTTACACGTGGTCTGCGGTTGTGAGGCCGGTTGGATGTACTGCCATATTCTCTGAAACGCCTTTGGAGACGGCTTATGGTGGAGAAATGAACATTCAATGCACGAGCAACAGATCTGGTTGACATTCCTGCTGTCAGCATGCCAATTGCACGCTCCCTCAATGCTTGTGGCATCTGTGGCATTTTGCTGTGAGACAAAACTGCACATTTCAGGGTGGCCTTTTATTGTGGACAGTTTAAGGCACACCTGTGCACTAATCATGATGTCAGATCAGCATCTTGATGTGGCACACCTGTTAGGTGGGATGGATTATCTCAGCAAAGCAGAAGTGCTCACTATCACACATTTAGACAGATTTGTGAACAATGTTTGAGAGAAATGGTAATATTGTGTATCTGGAATGAATTTTAGATCTTTAAGTCCATCTCATGAAAAATGGGAGCAAAAACAAAAGTGTTGCGTTTATATTTTTGTTGAGTGTAAGTATGCGATTAATTTAGATGAATTATTCACAGAGCCTGTAATTAATTACCGTAATTTTCGGGCTATAATCCCCATTTTTCGACCCTGTTATTACACAGCACAGTATATGTTCTGTAGCTAGTAGGGATGGGCGTTAGTAATCGAGTACTCGAGTACTCCTCGTTTCAAATGAACTCGATTGGTGGATGAGGAAAATCGTTTTTTTTTTTTTGTGTGTGTGTCTGTAGTCTTTAGGCCGACGGGCCGCCCCTATTTTAAAATGTTATATACGTGTACAAAACGGAACAAAACGGATAAAATAAAGTTTAACAAAATTAAATATTTTGATGCAAGTGCAATAAACTGAGCGTTGTGTCAAACAGCAACTGCAAATAACTGCCACCTCCGTGCCACCGCAGCGCAGCCTGTGTTCTCCACAGCACCGTGGAGCTGAACACGGTCTCTCCTTTCTCCAGAACATTTTCAGGAATATAACTGTCCAATCATTTCAAAGCAGATGATAAAGTTACGTTTATAAAAAGGGGAGATGACACCTGTTACTCTCAGTTAGTAATGAGTAGACTCCTGGGGCCTCATTTATCAACCCTCCTTACGCACAAATCTGTGCGTAAGGACGGCGTAAGAACATTGCCACGCAAAGTATGGAATTTACCAAAATGTACTTAGACTTAGGAATGTGTGTAAATTTAAGCACAGCTCTGACCATGCTTACAAACAGAATCTAGTGGTAGAATAGCGATATTACAAGCACAAAGCAAAGCATTTAAGAGTTTCAACGTCTGCATTAACACTAGAACCGCCAGCGTTCTCTTTATACCTATATTAGCCACGTGCGTCAAATCTACCCGTGCATTTCTAGTGCAATTTAAAGTCATACATTTGTTTGTTTAATCATCATATGTGTTTTGGACCTCTTGTTTTATAATCTAAGTTTCTTTAAAGGGGCACTGTGTAACATTTTGAGTAAATTATTAGCTAAAATCAATGTCCTCATTCATAAATATGTCCTCATTGGTGTAAAATCACCTCTGCCAATAGTCTGAATTATCCTCCTGAGCGGAGAATTACAAATATTAATGTTACATTTTGTACATTGTCTTATGGAGTACATTGTCTTATACAGTCTTATGGAGGCGTCCATGTTTTTGGAATGTCATCAGGTGCATTGTTTAAAATTTAGAATTGTTCTTGTCCTTGAAGGCCACTGTAGCTTCTGTTATTATTCAAAAGGGGTGGGGATACCCAGGGAGCGTTGCATTCTAGATCTTTCTTGAACTTTCTAGATGATGTCATATTACACAGTGCCCCTTTAAGAACACTGATCACGTTTCGTGGCGACTCGGTAATGAAACTGAACTAATAGGCTATATCAATGAAAACAGCCGGTCAAAACAGCGTCCAAATGAGCTAAAATCCTAAATACAATAAATAGTTACATGGCACACTTATTTTTATGTAAGCTCAATCGATTATTCATTAAATTTGTCACACGTTTACATGTTTTGAGGCGGAGGTTCCCTCCGACGCTCTCTGTCAGATCGCGGACCCCAAACAATGCCGTTGCCTTGACAACTTGCTCGAAAATATTACATTTTCCCATGCAGCAAGCTTTCTTTTGTTTTAATGTCTGCACTAAGTGAGCCAACAAAATATGTTTCGCTTTGATTCAACCTCGTTTACAAGGGTTTCCATTTCTGTGTTGGAGAAGTTTCTTTTCGTTGCCCTCTTTGCCATTGTGGCGGAGAGGGGTAAAACACATTCAGATGGTTGATAAAGGGACGTGTTGTGACCATATATGGTTAATTGGAGGCGTTTCTGAATGCAAATGGTCTGAGCGTGAACGAGCATGACACTTAAGAACATGTGGGATTTATCAAGATTGATGACTTACTGGTGTGCGTACGATAGGCCAGCGCTCGTTTGATAAATACCGATTTTTTTTGTATTTAAGCACATACTAAATTTCATTCGTAAGAGTGAATTTAGAACCTTTTCTACGCACTATTGATAAATGAGGCCCCAGTTGAGCCCCAGTTGCAAGGTGCTCTCCGCTTGGAAAGAAAAGTAAAGAAGAAGCAAGGCTTACTTCAGGCACATTCGCTCCGAGCCAACAACAGTTAAAGAGCAATTTGCAAGTTAAAAAAAAAACGAAATTGATTCATAACCTACTCTGGACATGCCCATTCAAAAAGAGTATGAAGGATTTTATATGTTTTTCAAAACACAAGTATGTACATTCTGAGAGAAAAGTGGCGTTTTTGAGCTACGCTGCTAAAAAGTTCACAGCATTCGAATACGTCACGGGAGGGAGTCGTGAGAACCTGATCGAACCTAACAGCTTCAACCTAATGCACAGTAGTAGGTAGTAGTGAATTGAACTGTTGTCATTTAGTGTGTTCCTTTTTGTTCTGTAGTTACATTGCATTTTTTAAAGTAACGGAGAAGTATTGTGTACTCCAGCCTTTGAGGAAAAGTAGTCCACGGTGTCTGTAACAGTAAATAAGCCGCGCTAGCTAGCTGTGAGTCACCGGGTGTGTTTAGACAGCCGCCTCCCTCCCTCACGAAACACACCGTGGTTTCCCAATCATTTTAGACAGGACAGGCTTATTATGCGCCACGGTGAAGTTGAGGAGGGGATACACCACCAGGACATGCGGTTGTTGAATAAACAGCTGAGCTGCTTCACAATCTGTGTCCCGAGCCGCAGCTGGACTGACGGTCACGGACACACGGTCGGACACAGACCTAGGTCTAGCTAGGGCCGACAGGACACGGAGCCGTCAGAAATTCATCCCACAGAAACTATGAACTGTAAGTCTTGTTTGCTAATGTTTTTAAACTTCCAAAGTTAGTCGGCATACTAATTTCAAACGTGTGGTTATAATTTATTGCAGGCAGCATAACCACTAGCTAACAAGTCATAACCCATGGTCATAATCAATTTACTGTATGTTGTATTTACTTTAATTTGATCCTCAATGCTTTTATTCCTATTGTAGAAAAAAATCGGATAAATCACTCGCTCTTTTTCTCTCGCTCGCCCGCCCGCTCTATCTCCCGTGCGGTAACCCTAGAGCAGCAGCATGTGGAGTTACAATTAGTCCGAGACTATAGTTTCATAACAGGTATCAATAGGCTACTGCTGTCAGTGTTAGATAACCTACACAACACTAGTTCACTTACTGCTGAAACAATAGCAACCATTTACAACGTGATCACAGTGTAGGCGTGTGGTAGTCTTTTGAACTGTTTGAAACTTTTTAACTTTCAATAACTTTATTTTATTTATTTTATTTTCCATGAACTAATCGGACAGTGTGATTAGCTTCACTTGGAATATTTTTTCAATCTGCTGGCATTACTACTTGTGTGGGAACAACGATTCACTGGATCCTAGCTTACTTCAAGATTGAATGGGGACTTTATCTACCGAAGGGACGTACCAACCTTAGGCAGAGGCTGCTGCTGCTGATTGTTCGCTGCTTCTTGCAACTGTTCATTTAGCCACACACGCCACCACACCTGCTGCCGCTGTCCTCCAACACTGGCCAGTCGGATAATCTCCGGGTGCCTGCTGACCATCATCGTTGGTTCCACCCGCTTCAGCCGCCTCCTGGTCTCTCTGATCGCACTGTGTTGTGTACTGCTAGCGGGTCGCCCTCGCTCAGCTGCCGAGTGGCGGCTAACGATCGCTGCTCCGTCGGCTACATCTGGTCGCATCCATCCTCCTCACTCCGCATGGTCTCCCCTCAGTCAGACTCTTCCCCTGGTTCATCATGATTACTTATTCACCTGCACAGCTGTTTGGACTTTTCAACTACCTCATCCCATCGTCCATCTCAGTCATTAAACAACTTGGACTCCTACGCCGCCGCCGCTACATCCACAGAGGCTCCCGCCGCGGGTTTGTTTTGACCCAGCACGGAAACTCCATCCCATTCGTCCGGTTACCTACAAGCTCCGTCGCACCTCTGCCACGTCATCAGGACTCACCCGCTATTGGACCATTCACCGCTTCTGTCAGGCAGCAGCTCACCAGGCAGGACAGAAAACATGGACTGGATGTCACTGCTGTCCTTTCCCCTCACCCACACATCACTTCACCAAATGGCCAATCATTTATATACTCAACCACCGCCACCCCTCCACCCAGTTTCCCCCCCTCCCCTCTGCCCCCCTGCACAGCTAACCTGGTTAACCTCAGACCTCTCCAGCCTGCCCCTATCCCATCACCCTCTGGCTGTGCCAACTTTGCCCTCCTCAACACCCGCTCACTCAACAATAAAGCCCCCGCCATACATGAACTCATCCTCGACAATAATCTGGACCTCTTATTACTTACTGAAACCTGGCAACAACCCAATGACTTTTTCTCCCTCAACCAAGCATCTCCCCCTGGTTTCAGCTACATCGCCAAACCCCGCCCTTGCCGCCGTGGCGGTGGCCTCGCTGTCATCCACAAACATAATTATTTGATCAGAGAACTCACCCTCCCCTCAGTATCATCATTTGAATTCATTGCTTTTAAAGCCCCCTCCTCCACGACAGTTATCCTCATCTACAGGCCACCCAAACCTAATCCCTCCTTCCTTTCTGACTTCACCGAACTCATCACATTAGCATTAACCCTCTCTCCACGCTTGCTGTTACTTGGTGACATTAATATCCACATGGACTCCCCCACCTCCAAGCTCTCATCTGAACTCACCATTTTACTGGACAATTTCGATCTCACCCAACATGTCACCTTCCCAACCCATGACAAAGGACACATCCTCGACCTTGTCTGCTCCATCAATCTCCCTATACTCAGCCTTCACCCATGCCCCTTTCCCCTCTCTGATCACAAACTTATACTGTTCACCATCCTCTCCCCCACCCCCTGCCCCCACCCCCTCAGAGAAATCACCTTCCGTAACCTCAAATCCATTGATCCCCACCATCTCTGTGACCTGCTCTCCTCCACCCTCCCCCTGGACTCAACCCTCAGCTCACCTGATGAGCTTACAAACCACCTTAATTATATCCTGTCTTCCTCCCTCAACACCCTGGCCCCCCTAAAAACCAAAACTGTCTCCTTTAATACTTCTTCCCCCTGGTTTACACCTGCACTCCGCAAATTGAAACAGACTGGCCGCCAACTCGAACGACTCTCCAAAAAAACTTCACTCACAGTCCACCACCAAGCCTACAAACTCCACCTCACTGCCTACAAAGACGCCCTCACTGCTGCCAAGTCTGCCTACCTCTCTGCCATCTTCTCTGACCCCTGCCAAAACCCCAGAACCCTCTTCTCCACAGTGAGCAACCTTCTCAAACCCCGGACCAGCACCCTCTCCACCTCCTCCCCAGATCTCTGAAACTCATTCCTCGAGTTTTTCGCTGACAAAATCACTACCATCAACCATTCACTTTTCCCTGTACATGAACCCCCTGCACATTCCATGGCCCCTCCACTAACCATTTCGCTGGACCTCCCAACCCCTCCTCCCCATTGCCGTCTCTCCCACTTTGACTTGGTTACCCCTCTTGCACTCTCCAAGCTTATAAGCTCCTCCAAACCTACTACCCGCTCCCTTGACCCCCTCCCCACTCCCCTGCTCAAGTCCTGCCTCCCTGTTCTCTGCCCCTACCTCACTAACCTCTTTAACTCCTCACTGTCCCATGGAATTGTCCCCTCTGCTTTCAAATCTGCTGCTGTCACCCCCACCCTCAAGAAACCTGGTCTCGACCCCACCTCCCTCTGTAACTACTGCCCAATCTCCAACCTACCCTTCCTCTCCAAAACCCTTGAACGCATAGTCACCAAACAACTCCAATCCCATCTCCACGCCAATAACCTCTTTGAATCCCTCCAATCTGGCTTCCGCCCTCTCCACACAGAAACCGCTCTCCTTAAAGTCTTCAATGACCTCCTCACCTCCGCCGATGCTGGCTCCCTCAACTTCCTCATCCTCCTTGACCGGAGTGCAGCCTTCGATACTGTAAACCACACCATCCTGCTCACCAGACTCAGCAACCTCGGTATCGAAGGTACTGCACTCAGCTGGCTTCATTCATATCTTTCTGACAGATCTAACTTCATCTCCCTTCACAACCACACATCTGCCACAGTCACCGTCACCCAACGTGTTCCCCAAGGTTCTGTACTCGGCCCCCTCCTCTTCATCATTTACCTCCTCCCCCTTGGTCAGTTACTTCGCCATTTCTCAATGGACTTCCACTGCTATGCTGATGACACCCAAATTTACCTCAGTACCAAATCCCCCCACAACCCCCCCATCTCCCACATTGAATCCTGCCTGTCTTCCCTTACACTCTGGATGAAAAATAACTTCCTCAAACTCAACAGCAACAAAACTGAACTCCTCCTAATTGGCTCCAAATCCACCCTCAGCAAACTCACAACCCCCCCCACACTCACTATTGATGGCACCACAGTCTCCCCCTCCCCCCAGGCCCGCAATCTTGGCGTAATTTTTGATCCCACCCTCTCCCTTGAACCCCACATCCGTCACACTGTCAAAACCTCCTTCTATCACCTCCGTAATATTGCAAAGATTTGATCCTCCCTCACACCCCATGCTGCTGAAAGACTCATTCATGCCTTCATCTCCTCCCGCCTTGACTATTGTAATTCACTCCTCGCCGGCATCAGCACCACCTCCATCAACAGACTCCAACGTGTCCAGAATGCAGCTGCCCGTCTCCTCACTCACACCAACTCGTGGAACCACATCACCCCAGTCCTCAAAAAGCTCCACTGGCTCCCCATTTCATTCCGGATCAATTACAAACTCCTGGTCCTCACCTACAAAGCCCTCCACCATCTGGCCCCCCCATATCTCACTGACCTCCTCTCCCCCTATCAACCCCCTCGGGCCCTCAGATCCTCCTCAGCCAGTCTCCTCTCCACCCACACATCTAAACTCTGCAGCTTTGGTGACAGAGCTTTCTCCAGGGCAGCTCCCAGGCTCTGGAACAGCCTCCCCCAACATATCCGTGACTCTGAGTCCCTCACCATCTTCCAGTCCAAACTCAAGACCCATCTCTTCTCCTCTGCCTACCCCTAGTTCACCCACCAACCCAACTCTACATGTTATTTTTTATTTGTTTATTGTTTTGTTTTTGTAATGCACCCTGAGTGAGAGAAGAGCGCTATATAAATAAAATTTATTATTATTATTATTATTAGTCTGGCTGCGACGTGGACACAGCACATCCTTAGCTAACGCTCAGTAGTAAGTCATAGTCAGCCTGTAAACATGCCATCACTCCCGTCCATATTTCTGTTATTATTTAGTTTTATTTTCTGATCCTTGACTTGTCCTGGTCTCTTAGACATCTACGGGATCACAATTCTAAGTGTGTGTCCCGTTATATCCACTTGAATATATTTTTACAAGTGTCCAAAATAGCACTACAACGCATTAATTTCTATTGTTCGAATGGACCGCTGTCCCCCCCGTGACATCATGGCCTTGTACCTTTTTTTTAGATGCGGATGAACAATTCTCGCACAAAAATAGCTTCCGAAGCCACTGTGATGTATATTTTTAAAAATATATTTTTTTAAATGGAGTAGTTGAATTGTTTTCCTATGCTGTTTAACTGGGGTCTCTAACCTGCACGTTGCTCTTTAAGAAGCCTTCAATAGGGAATATGGGGATAAGATTAAAAAACCGACCGGTGTAACGTTCCGTTAATGAGGAATTAGTCCCGGTAATTATTCACGGACACGGAGTGAGCATTACGTGGTTGGATAACTATTAAGTCTACTGCTTTGGTGAGTTATTTATATGCATTTAAATTGTAGGACAATCATTTTGTGTTATTTGCTGCCCTTCTTATTCTAAATGGTGACTTTTTTTGTTACGAATACAGTACAGACCATGCTTTTTTTCCGCAGACCTACTCGATCGGTTTAAATTATGGCCCGTCTATTTAATTACTTTCAGTGAGGAAAATGTGTTTTAAACTTGTGGAAAAAAATCCTTAATATCATATGGCAACTGTGACTGTTTTACAATCGCTTGACAGCCCTAAAAAATATGTTTATTATTTATTTATTTTTAAATCAGAGTTGTCAGTCCGATATCCGATACGTAGATTGCAGCCATATCGGACCAGATCCAGATGTATCGGATCGGCCCCATCCCTACTGGTTGATATCAGCAGAACATATCGGATCTTTTTTAGCTGTTATTCATTTTAATAGAAGATTTATAGAATGTTACATTTTATATGGAGTGTTTATGGCTGCGAATCTGAACAAATATGGGCCTTTTGGAAGCACTTGGGGGCCTTTTTATACGTGTGAAAATAAATATTGGGGCTGGTGACGAGTAGTCCACTGTGGGACTGTAAAGGAGCAAGTTGAGTCGTTTGCAACCTGGAGTTAGGCTCATTAGAGTAAATGATTTCAGTTGGTAAGAGAAGAGAGGCAGCCCACATGGCCATGTTAAATAAGGCCATTATAACTAGACTGCATACCACAACACCTCACCATTCACCTTAATTTACTGTTGAATGTTGTAGCAGCTCATGGAGGCAGCAGGGCAGTATCAAACCTGTCAGGGGTCAACATCTCCTGGCTTTACCATTATCTCTGTGTGCTTCTGTAACAGTATAGATATTCCCTTTAGATTTAGTTATTTTTCTTTTAGTTAAACCCACTACGAGTAACATGGCACGTTGGCGTCCCCTTTGGACAAAAGAGGTAGTATTTTTACGACTTTCTTTTTTTTCTTTGATGCAGCTTTCCATTTCTATGCGGATGACAGTGTAATTTATTGTTGTGCATCCTCGCTCAGTAAGGCTTTTGTTTATATGCAAAGTGCTTTTGATCAAGTGCAGGCTCAGCTTTGTCAACTGAAGCTTGTTCTCAATGCTGATAAAACCAAACTTATGGTATTTTCAAATTCCAGAAAGATTGTGTTAAATCAGAAAATTTTAACTTCCCAAGGTAATGAAATTGAGGTTGTAACTACTTACAAATACTTGGGATTTATGATTGATGACCACATCTCGTTTAAAACTCACATACAAAACCTGGTGAAAAAACTGAAACTAAAGTTAGGTTTTTACTTTAGGAATAAGTCATGTTTCTCTCTCGAGGCCAGACGACGATTAGTCGAATCTACCTTCTTGCCGGTTCTTGATTATGGTGATCTGTTGTACATGAATGCATCAGCTCACTGTCTACATATGTTGGACACTGTATACCATGGAGCCTTGAGGACTTGAATTTCAAGAAACACATAAAATCAATTAATAAATCAGCCTACTACCACCTAAAAAACATATCAAGAATTAAAGGGCTTATGTCTCAGCAAGATTTAGAAAAACTTGTCCATGCATTTATCTTTAGTAGACTTGACTACTGTAACAGTGTCCTTGCTGGCCTTCCAAAAAAATCTATCAGACAGCTTCAGCTAATTCAGAACGCTGCTGCCCGAGTCCTCACTAGGACCAAAAAAGTAGATCACATTACCCCAGTTCTGAGGTCTTTACACTGGCTTCCAGTCACTCAAAGAATTGATTTCAAAATACTGATGTTGGTTTATAAAGCACTAAATGGTTTAGGGCCAAAATACATTACTGATATGCTGATACGTTATGAACCGTCCAGAGCCCTTAGGTCGTCTGGAACAGGTCTACTTACAGTCCCCAGAGTTAGGACTAAACAAGGAGAAGCAGCTTTTAGTTATTATGCACCAAATCTCTGGAACAAACTCCCAGAGAACTTGAGGTCTGCTGCAACTCTCAGTTCTTTTAAATCGAGTCTGAAAACTTTTTTGTTTCCATTTTAACCTGCAATTTTCATTTTATTTGCTTCTTTTATTTGCTTTTAAATGTTTTTTTCATTTTTTTTTTATTTGCTTCTTTTATTCGCTTTTAAATGTTTTATAATGTGTTTTATGTATTCTAATCTTGCCCCTGTAAAGCACTTTGAGTGGCCTTGTGTCTGAATTGTGCTATATAAATAAACTTGCCTTGCCTTGCCTTGCCTTACAAACAGCAGAGACTTAACCCATCACTGTACACTATACTCAAGAGTAAACTGGCCTTCTCTTTTTATGAGACGACTTAGTCACTTGTATGTTTTTATTTACAAGGCGATCTTAGGTAAACTCCCTTGTTATTTGTCATCGTATATGTCCAGAAAATGTGTCCCCCATGCGTTAAGGTCTCAGGACATGGTGCTCATGACTGTTCCTCAAGCTCGTACAGAGCTGGGTAAAACAGCTTTTAAGTTTTTTGCGCCGTCGTCCTGGAATAACCTGCAGAAGCAGCTTAAGCTTCAGGACCTAGTAACTCTAAACAAATTTAAGGCTGTTGTTAAGAGTTTGAAGTTGGACTCCATCGGAAATTGAGAATGTTTTTAGTTAGGAATCTTATTTTTATGTTTTACAACTGTACTTAATATCAAACTTGTATTTTGTATTGTGTTTTATGTGTAACTGTGTTCTGCTGTCCATCTTGGCCAGGTCTCGCTTGAAAAAGAGATTTTAATCTCAATGAGACTAACCTGGTTAAATAAAGGATAAATAAAAAAAATAAAAAAAATTTGATGGTTCAGCCCCGTTATCAGTCATTATGACGACAAACAACTGTCTCAAACAAGGCTCTCGCTCCCCTTCCCTCACCTGGAGGGATAAGCTTCTCAAATCACGTTGTTGCGCCACACTGAAATATGCGACCAATACGGATATGTGACCATAGAGCATGCACGCGTGAACCGAAAATCGGACTGGGTGTGCGACCAGACCAAATGCAGTAATAAAAACTATATAAAAACGTCTTTCTTTGCACTGATGGTCTCGTTTGCTGTTAAAGGTAATTTATGATTATGAGATTTAAATGTTACTCGGAGCTGCTTTAATGATATGAAATATTGATATTGCTCATACGCATAATATAAAACCAGGCAAACATATTGAATTTGAAGCCTACAACTGAAAGTATTTGGAAGGAGTGGGCCAGTAGGCCTATTTCAAAGTCCAGTAGTTTGATGATTGTTTTTATTCTTGAATTTGGGCAGTTTAATGAAAAGTTCACCTGCAGAAATCATGTTCAAACATAAAAAAAAAATGAGATGAAGGTCTGATCAGTCTTTGTTGTGTGGTAGTGTTTATCACTTTCTCCATATGCATTAGGGATGTGAATGTATCGACCCAATGACCTGTTTTCCACTTGCGCTCAAGTTGACTAAAAATAGAAATCCGAAAATCAGGGGGTTATGCCGTTTTTTTTAATGGGAGATTTCACCGTGTATGGGAGTTCACGTCTGGTCGTGAGCGCGCTGCAGGAGCGTCACTTCAGCATGAAGTGTCAGCTTCACATAAGAGTGGTGTGGGACCATTTTTTCAAACTATTGATAAAAAACAATGCAGTGCAAAATATGCAGCATAAGTTAAACGCTCGTCTAAGACTATGACGTTAAATCACCTTAGAAACACACAATACCTTCGTCAGAGCAAAGGAGCGTTTCACCGTGAGATCTCGCCAGTGCGCGAGTAAGCCGCCGCGCAGAAGAACTCCGGGGCTTGTGGCTAAATTATAATAACTGGGGACATTCTCCCCGTTAGCGATTTCAATGGGAAAGACTTCCACGATCCAGAAAACACAGAGCCATGTCAGCAGGCAAACTGCGCGACTATAGGAACTGTCCAGTGAGCCGCCTCCCTCTGTTCGTTTCTGTCTACAACCGACCCGATTGCCATCACCAGCGATGCATTCACAGCGTTTAAATAAAGCCTCTCATTTGTATTACCATTGGGGCTTTGATGCACATACTGTAACATTGCGGCGGCAGCTAAAGGAAAAGCACAGTTATCACTTCATTTTCTGCACCTCAACCTCTGCTGTGGGAAGAAAGAAAGGGGGCAAAGTAAGTCGATTGATTTGTCGACTCGCAGGTGGACGGTAGGCAGCTCTGCCAACGGAGCGAGAGTGTGCCCGCTTGTTGCTCCGCCTGTCAAAACGCCCACGCATCGTTTGTCCACTGACCTTTCATTAAAACATATTTTATATTATGTTAATTATATTGATAAACACTGCTTTCATTCCGACTCTCAACTCAACGCGCACTTAAATGAACCATGATATAGTCTACAAAAAGATACTGAACCGTGATTGGCCGTTACTGGCCTGGGCGGGCCAGTGACTGGCCAATCAACTTGCCCTGCATATGATTTTACTGGCCCCGGGCCAGCGGGCCATTGGTTATGTCGAACCCTGCACTGTGTGGGGTGGTGACGTCATGGCAGCAGCTGGAGAGGCTCACACTGGAACTCGTTGGGACTCACTTTACCCCTTTAACAGTCTAAAACTGTGCAGCAGGCTATTTACAACAGAAAAATAAAGCTGTTGGCTGTGTGGCTGTTGAAGGCTGCAGCAGACAATCAAGCATGGCCCCTTAAGGTGTCCCTGAGTGAGGCCAAACTCCCCAGCTCCCCCTCCACATGTTTATGACCTCTGAGGTTCCCAGAGGGCTGCAGGCACACGGCTAAATAATGTGTGGTGGCCGACGGGAAGCAACTAGCTCCAGCTCTAAAAGTCTACAGAAAGAGGGGGTGATTAAAGTGTCGGAAAGAAGCAAGCCGGCGGTGATAAGTGAGGTGGCTTGGGATCAGTTTAGCAAAGCGTGGTAGGATTAGCAAGCAGTCACTCTGTTATAATGGCCTGGCTGCACGTATGGCGTTTAAAGTTGCATGTTGTACTTGAGGCCCCTGTTAACTGGTAATTGTCCTAACCTCTGTTTTGCAATGTTATGATCTTGGCGCTCTTTTTTTAGATTAAAGTAAGACTAAGCATCCTTCTCCTGTGGCTTTACTGCAGTACCCACTGATCCTAGATGACATTTTCACCCCTTTACTATCAAACATAAATCACATTTATTTCTCACAGCTTTGTGTACACTTGGAAGTCAACTATACAATGTGACACACGCATCGGGTTCTCAATGTGGTGTGAATAATATGTTTCCCCTTTGAGATTGGCTAATATCGTTGTATTCCTTTCCCCTTTTACAGTGTAGAGTAATAGCTGCCTTATTCCATACAGTATGATATTTTGCCACAGGAAACTAGTGGAGGCATATGTTGATATGAACTATGTGTTAACCTGCAGTGTTTTGGCAGAGACCCCAGTTTGAACTGGCCTTGTAAGATGTGTTTGAAAGTTAGGTGTGGAACATGACTGGTGTGTTTGGCACTATGTATGATTTGGCCTTTTTTTAAGGATCACAAAGTCCTCCTCCTCCCTGCCAGAGATGTTCTTTGAAATCAGTGGATCTCAGCGACATGTTGCGCCCACATTTTGTCCCGTGGAGAGCCCGGGTTCCAGCGTTTTGTGATTGCATGGGGGGGAGAAGTGGGGAGATGTGATCCAGATGTGCAGTGTCTGATTGAGACCAGAGCCCAGCCATTACAAAGCCAGCGCTGCCTCTATCCTTTTAGCTTGTATTGGGGCAAAGCTGTGTGTGTGTGTGCTTTTTTTCTCTCTTTATCACTGGCTGAATTAAAATGAATGTAAGTGGGATTTCCACATCACTGCTGTGATGTTCAGACACTAAAGCAACTGGTCTGGGTGCATTGCATACCAGCTTAAGACCAGAGCAACATGTGAGCTCCAGGAAAAAGGGTTATTGTTCCAGGGCTTCAACCTTTTCATGTCTCTTAACATTGACCGTGTGCACAGGAGGAAAGTAGATTCTCTGTGTTTCACTTAAAGAGATTAGATATCAATAGTTAAAGGGTGAGTTCACTCAAATTACTTGAGAAGACGCGTTTCCTATGTCAACCCTAGTATGTATTTAGGCATGTAGATGGATTTTATTTCTCTATCTTGATAGGATCTGTGAGATTTCTGCTTCAAATATGGTTATCAATATGGTCATTTGGAATAAATGAATTTTCATTTACGAAATGTCATATTTGTTGTCTCACCACACTCTGTTCTACAGATGCAGGTCATAACGTTGTCCAAAATGAATCAATTATTATCTTCATATTTTTTGGTGCATTTTTATTAAATCTCATTTGCACATCGTTGGTAGTGGTTCAGTTGTATAGTTACTGCATTCTTCACTGCAGAGATAAAGGAGCTGATCAATTTAGGAGCCAGAGGGCTTAAATCAAATTGTCAATAAATGGCTTATTATTTAGGTCTGTATGTGGACTACAAAGGCACCCTGGGAGCGGGTAGAATGTTTACTTGTCGTCTGAGGTTTTCTACAATAGCAGGAATGTTGTGTTTATAGTAGCTCTGAAGAAGTCAGAGTCTCTTCTTGGTTGGCAGGTTAGTTTCATATGCAGCCCTTCATCTCGGAGCCCCGCTGTGCCACAGTCTTTGTCCATACTTCATTAAAAAGTAGAAGCATCTGTGCTTGATGATGGTGGAGGATGGTGTTGGCCCTGTAAGCTGACAACATGTAATAGTATTGTGTTATTGTTCATAGATTGAGGAAATCAATCATGGATGTGCTATGTGAAAGTCTGCACGCTTGTTTCAGCTCTCGCGCTTTAGCTTTGCTAGCAGCATTACTCTTAGTCAGTCCAACACTTTGAAAGACATATATACAACTATTAGCACAGACAGTTGTTCAAACAATAATACCAACTGCAACACCTTAAATTATCCCCTGACTTTTCATCCAGCCCCATTTTCCGGTCATCATTAGCAGCATGTATTAAGGGGCATGTTCTAAGCACGACTCTACCAAAGTACAGTCAGAGGCTGCCATGAGGTTGGAATATTAATCCTAAATAGGTGTTTAATCATTTGACTTAAGATCAGATAGTGTCATTTTTTAAAACTTCCTTTGGATGGAGGTGATGGTCTGCATTGGTTTAAGTTTCTGGCTTGTGTAACAGAGTAAGGCGCTGATCGGAATGATCCGTTCCGTGTGTGATTAAAACAATGGAAGGAGAGAAAAGAGAAATGAGAGTGTTGTAGCTAGGAGCCGGGGTCAGTGGACCCCTGGATATTCTTAAGAGCTGCCATGAAAACCGGCAGTGACAGAGCGAGGAACCGGCACATCACTCAGGAGACACTTTAACAGCACAGAGCAAGATGGTGAAGCCGTTATACTGGGTCTTAAGTGCAGCAGTGCTCATTAAAATAGCATTCACTGAAACATGCTCAGTGTAATCATTTCTCAGATATTGAAAATTACAGCTCACTGTGATTTATATGGTTACCAGTGCCATTAGAGCCGCCTGACAGTTGCAAGGCAGGTGTTTTTCTTTAAAAGCAGGCCCGGATGATTTATGATCCCACGCCGTTTGAAATTGCACATTAAAGCCATTGTGAAACTCCCAAGCCGCCTCCCCCCCCCCACGCACACACACACACACACACACACACACACACACACACACACACACACACACACACACACACACACACACACACACACACACACCTTTAAAACAGGGGTGTACGTATTGGCCAAGCCTTTGTCTCCTATCATGTGAGGCAGAACTGTTGTTTTGCACATTTGCAGTATTAATAAGATGTCCAAACAAGCGGCCAACACATATGGAGAGCGCAGCCTGTGTTACGATACAGCAGGTGAGCCTGTCTTCCCACTGTATTCTCATGAGCCACAGTCAAGCCCGCAGTGCGACCACCTACCTGCATAGCTGTGTCCTCCTTTATACTCCTACGTTTAATACAATGGCCCCAGGACCGGAGCGAGAGGAGTCCAGTATACCAACACATTCATGCTCTCTATAGTTTGCCCAATAAGCACCCACTGATGTTGCAGCATTGGTACTCTAAGATATTGTTTTAAGGGGGCTGTCTGTAGAGAGACCATGCTCATTTTAACTTGATAAACACAGAGCCCTGGTCGACTCAGTGCCCTCTTGCTTCTGTCATTTACTCAAAAAGCCGCTGTGGGTTTTAAACAGCGTGTACAAAGAGAAGGGATATACAAAGCTTTAACTAGAATCGTTGGGCCGTAGTGAGCTCACCTTTACTCTTGTCACAAATGTGGCCGTTTTTAACCGGAAGGCTATAAAAGATGTCATATTGCTGGCTGACACCTGTTGGAGCCCCCCGGGGTGAAGTCCAGGCAGACGCTGCAGACACTGCTGGTGTTAGATGAAAGCACTATAACTCAGCCTGCTATTAACTGATCCCTCAACAGGAATAAAGCAATGGGCAGGGGCTGTGTAAAAAAACATGGACGGGAAGGAAGGGCAAAGAACTTCCTATTACTTCATCTCAGCACTGTAGCTAGATGTTTATTGGTTGTTTCCCTTCCTTTAACAAGAGTCCCTCCTTTTATATTCTCAGGTTGTCTGTGTCTAGACCCTGCAGTTAAAGAGCTGGCATGCATACTGTATCCTCACGCATAGAGACAGGGGACTTTCCTGTGAGATGCTGCTTTTGTCTTTTTACAATGTCATGCCTCCTCACTTATTAATTACATATTTTTCTGTCTCCATTAAAACCCAGTACTTGCATGTTAGCCATGGCGTGGTGCGATCACTCTCAAGGGGTCGATGAGAAGGAGGGAGAGAAGCATTTATTTCTTGTGGAAGGCGGAGGAGAAGGGAGGGGGTGAAAGATTTACTCCTGCTCTCAACTCACTGTCATTGCTTTTTGCTCTTTCAGTCCAGTGCACGCAGAGTTGAGCATTAGCTAAACGAAAGCAGATTTCATGTTCCAGTAAGTCAGTATTTCAGATGGACGCTAAAATGAGTGGTTGAGTTGATTATGGGGCCTGTCATATTCAGTTTGCTGTGTTAGTTTGGCGGACGTGACCCTTCAGCAGAGCTGCCACCAAGGGGAGCCGGAGAGGGAAGTGCTGACGGAAGAAACGGCTTGATTAAGCAAAGTGAAGAAATGGGAAGGGGGGACTGCCGAGATAGAGATGATTTGACTTGATTCATATTTACAACAGACTTAAACAAAAGAACCAGGTGTTATTGTGAAGGAGGTGCAAGAGCATGAGCTCATTTAAAAAACAACACGTAAACAAATTGTTGGGAGCCAGTGGGAAAGCACTGTAAGCGCCCACAAACACTTCTCCAGGCGGTGTGTGAATATCTCTGGTTTGTGTCTGTTTATACAGGACCCTCCAGCTTGATCGACAGACAGCGTATGATTTTTGGGCTGTGTATTCCTGGAGGACTGTCATTTATTTCATCCTGTTTACTGTAGAAGACAGCTTAACTTTTTGCGGCAGGCTGAATGATTAAAAATGGCGCTCTGCCTCCTCGTACTTGACTGTTCCTTAGGTCTCTCCTCACCAAAGGTCAGAAGGCAGTTAGCTGATATCTGAAAAAATTAAAAAAATTGGACAGAAATTTTTTTTTTCTTTTAATGTGGGCTTGAACTTCATATGTTATGCTTAGCTTGAAGTGCATCAATGCTAAGGGTCTCATTTGAAAAAGCATCCTTATCTCATTTGGACTAAGCAGGTCGGATTAAAAAATTATTATACCACAGCCAACACAAGCCTGGTATTCAGACTGCTGCTACTGCAAAACAACGAAAATAAACGGCATACTGAGAGCTGATGACACAGAGGCCAAGTGTAGCTATGCTCACATAATCCCAGCGGCGGCTCGCCCATAGAGGGCGATAGGGCGACGCCCTCTTTGAGCCATACCAGCAAAAAACAAAAATATAATAATGATAATAATAATGATGAAAAATATATATTTTTTTGCATTTATAATCATAATTTATTATTTCAATACAGTTTTTACCTGCATCTAAGTCTGAATATCATTGTACAATCAGCGTCTGTGCTCTGTACCGTCACTCTGGGGCGATTTTGGGCTGGTTGAAAATCGCCCTGAGCACTCTCATAGATTTCAATGTAAAACTTATTTTTTTCAAACTGCTGGCCTCACAATGCAATCTCTATGGGTTCCAGGGGTGATCGCCCTAACGTGTTGTCGTCATACGTACAGTAAACAATGAACTAATTACAGTGACTGATACAGTCACATGTCCGGTCTGCTTCCCAAAGCGGTCATATTCAAGACCAACATAACTAATATCAACTCAGGCTAGGCTGGCAAGCTACTTGATCATGTCATTAAAAGGACTAGGTCCTTTCCAGACAAAATGTAACCATCAAGCAAGTATCTACCAAGATGGATTGGGGGATCGTATAAACGCGGATTTTCACGGGGCTTGTTTGAACGGCTAACGAGGCTAGCAGGATGCTAAGGAGCTAACGCTATGTCCTGCTGCCGCTGCATGATGATTATGGACTGTATAATGGCTTTTTATCCATCCTGATGGCAGCAGAGACACCGCATGGATAACTTCGGGTGTCACCCCTATGCATCATCTCCCAGAAAAGGTAAAACAAACATTAAACATCAATCTGCATATGGACGAGCCAGCGCCGTTCAACAGCTGATCCATAGACTGTTTACTCTGACAGCTGCTGTCCGTCCGGGGCATAAACCCGCCTACCAAGTAACGGTGCTGTAGACAGCATGGACATATAAAGAAAGGTAGACAGTAGTAATGTGATGATTGCACATATGCTATGCCAGCATCCATTTTTGTTTAATCAGAACACAACTGTCAAGTCAATCAGATTATTGTGATTAATTGTAGAGCAAGTCTCTTAACTTTTAAAGGAAGCCTATCTGAGGAGCACAATGGTAGATGACAAGTTATCTGTGATGGCCACAGCCGGATAATTAAATCATTTTAGAGCTAAAATAATTGTATTACTTAACCAACTTAATGTCCAAAAATACTATACAGTACAATGCTTGTCTAATGTTGCCAGAGTGGTTATGCCAGATGAACAGGAAAAACAAACTGTTAAATGCAATATGACATTGTCATATTAACTATCTGATTTAGGTTAATTTTGGGTCATTTTACCCATCATGGCAACAATTGCCCCCCCTGAGATTATTGTCAGGAGCCGCCACTGCCTAATCCGCTGGTTAGCCCCGTCTCCAGCTCCCTTGAGCCACCAGTCCAGTCCTATTACGTCCAGTAGTGTGATAGGGAAGATAGATCCTTCAGTGTAGTTGTGAAGGCTCAAAACAAAGAACTGTTCACTGACGCCAGCTATGTGTACAAAGCACCGATCCTCCTCTTGTCGTCAGCAGATGTCTGTGTCAAACAATCTCCTCAAGCTGCCCGACTGCTGTCAATCATCTAACAGTCCATGTGTACCTGTATGACGTCACATCCTGGCCCTAAGGTGCTGGGAAGTGTAGCCACTAACAACACTCATACACATACAGTATATCACAAAAGTGAGTACACCCCTCACATTTCTTCAAATAATTCATTATGTCTTTTCATGGGACACCACTGAAGAAATGACACTTTGATACAATGTAATGTAGTCAGTGTACAGCTTATATAACAGTGTAAATGTACTGTCCCCTCAAAATAACTCGACACAGAGCCATTAATATCTAAAGTGCTGGCAACAAAAGTGAGTACACCCCTATGTGAAAATGTCCAAATTGGGCCCAAAGTGTCAATATTTTGTGTGGCCACAATTATTTTCCAGCACTGCCTTAACCCTCTTGGGTATGGAGTTCACCAGAGCTTCACAGGTTGCCACTGGAATCCTCTTCCACTCATTCATGACAACATCACGGAGCTGTTGGATATTAGAGACCTTACGCTCCTCCAGCTTCCATTTGAGGATGCCCAACAGATGCTCAATAGGGTTTAGGTCTGGAGACATGCTTGGCCAGTCCATCACTTTTACCTTCAGCTTCTTTAGCAAGGCAGTGGTCGTCTTGGAAGTGTTTTTGGGGTCGTTATCATGTTAGAATACTGCCCTGCAGCCCAGTTTACGAAGGTTGAGCGCACATGCTCAGTGTCATATCCAGAGGTTGGCTTTGGAAAATAGGCCTATAGGTGTGAACACACCAAACGCGTTGGGTGCGGTGGCCATCGCGCCCAACGCACCTGATCTGGTGCTTGGTCATTTTGTGTCAAAAAATGGTTCAACGCGCCCAACGCACCTTCTAGTCTGGTTTATCGGCTAAAGCACAGCCGCACATATTCACTGAATTAACCAGGAAGCCCAATCTCCTGGCTCACTTTCCCCACGTCTGAGCGGCTTCATATCACCAGCCAGCCGCAAATACATTTCCTCCCCGGTGTTTCTCAGCCTCTGTGTTGTCCTCCCACAGTGCCGATGTCCGTGACTTCGGGTCATTCTCCAAAGCTGATTGGCTAACGCGGCTAAACGTCGGGCGCTGGAGCAGAAAAAGTTAAATTTTTTGAACTCCGCGGGTTGGTGCGATGGTGCGGTGACGCTTTGGTAACGCGGCTAACGCATCATCTCGCCTAAACCAATGGTTCCCTATGCAAAAATAGGATTTTTGAACGCCGCCACCGCACCCAACGCGTTTGGTGTGTTTGCACCGTATGAATACTGCCAGCATTGCTGCAGGGCTTGAAGGGGTGGGGGGTCAACCTGTCAGTGCTCAGACCATATGCTGCACACTGCATCATACTGGTCTGCATGGCTGTCGTCCCAGAAGGAAGCCTCTTCTAAAGATGATGCAAAAGAAAGCCCAAAAACAGTTTTCTGAAGACAAGTAGACTAAGGACATGGATCACTGGAACCATATCTGTGGTCTGATGAGACCAAGATAAACTTATTTGGATTTGGATGGTGTCAAGTGTGTGTGGTGGCAACCAGGTGAGTAGTACAAAGACAAGTGTGTCTTGCCTACAGTCAAGCATGGTGGTGGGAGTGTCATGGTCTGGGGCTGCATGAGTGCTGCCAGCACTGGGGAGCTACAGTTCATTGAAGGCCAACATGTACTGTGACATATTGAAGCAGAGCTGTTCCTCCCTTCGGAAACTGGGCCGCAGGGCCGTATTCCAACATGATAACGACCCCAAACACACCTCCAAGATGACCACTGCCTTGCTAAAGAAGCTGAAGGTAAAGGTTATGGACTGGCCAAGCATGTCTCCAGACCTAAACCCTATTGAGCATCTGTGGGGCATCCTCAAATGGAAGGTGGAGTAGCGCAAGGTCTCTAATATCCACCAGCTCCGTGATGTTGTCATAAATGAGTGGAAGACGATTCCAGTGGCAACCTGTGAAGCTCTGGTGAACTCCATGCCCAAGAGGGTTAGGGTAGTGCTGGAAAATAATGGTGACCACACAAAATATTGACACTTTGGGCCGAATTCGGACGTTTGCACTTTTGTTGCCAGCACTTTAGACATTAATGGCTCTCTGTCGAGTTATTTTGAGGGGACAGTACATTTACACTGTTATATAAGCTGTACACTGACTACTTTACATTATATCAAAGTGTTATTTCTTCAATGTTGTCCCATGAAAAGATATAATGAAATATTTGAAGAAATGTGAGGGGTGTACTCACTTTTGTGAGATACTGTAGCTACAGCATGTCAACAATCAGCTCTAGTAAACAAAAGGAATACAAACAGGAAAGGACCCAAAACGTGCTCTTTATGATAATAATCAAATATGCCAGCTGAAGTCCTTGAGGTGCCTCCTCCCTCTGTTCCCTCCCCGCTGCTCTGTAATAATATATTTAACTTCACTGGACGTCCCTGCGGTGAATTCCTGGTGTTTGGTGGAGCAGAGGCTCTCCAGTGTGATTTCAGAGCCAGTGGACAGCACTCATTAATCACTGTGCTATGACGGAGTCAGTGTGTGTGTGTCCATGTGTTTGCCTGTGTTTGTTGGATGTGGCGCTGTTTTCCATCTCGCGCATGTTCATCAGCAAACAAATGCTATCTGCTGCTGGGGAAGTGATATTGGAAAGGCCGGCGGTGCGTGGGGAATTGGCCCTGTTGTTGCTAGTTATTTCCTTACTGCCGAGATATGAGCTGTGGCATGTGGCTCTGTCCCTGGGGCCGGGGATACAGAGGACCAGAGATATGGCGGGCTGGGCATCGGGCTAACAAACCGTGCGTTCCAAATCACATACTCTTTATTTTTACTACACAACATACTACGTACAGAAGAGTTTTAGTTCCACCGGAGAGAGAAAAAAAAGTTAAGGAAGTTTTTTTTTTCATTATGTCGAGAAATGTCAAGAAAAAAGACAAATACTGTAACATGCTATTGGAGTTACTGGGGCATTTCTGTAATGGGACATCCTAAATCTTTTTCTGGCATACTAAATAGTAGAGAAGTATGGGGATTGGAACGCAGGGTACGTCTCACTTTTTTTACTTGCCAGCCTTTGTAGCAAAATCCTGTTGGAAATCTAGGGGCTAGAGAGATCTCCATCTGTTAAGGGTTTACTTCCTAAAAAGCAGTGTGTAGGGGTCTTAGCATTTTTTTTTCTGAAGAGACTTGGTAAAAAAAGGAATATCATATTGTTAAAGCTCCCATACTATGCACTTTTCTGTCAATTTTATATGGTCTAAGTAGTCCCTAATACTTATTTTTTTAGATGTTTGCTGAAAACCCTGTTCAGATTGATTGTAGCAAGCCTCTATACCCTGATTTTCCTCTGGTCTCAGGATGACCTATATTGGTGTCTGCAGCCAGCGATCTGGCTGGGCCCTCCCACCGTGCCCGGCCCTCCCACCGTCTCTGCCGTGATACACTGCGCCTCACGTGAATAACCAAAATGGCTAACGCAGGAGCTTAGCAATTCTTTGAACAGTTTGACATGATCTGACATGATTAAAACCAGTGAAAACATTAGCTTTAAAGTTTGATTTCTACAGGAATAGCTTCCTCACCTGTGTCATGTTAAAACCGAGGCATTATTAGACTGCAATGGGAAAGCTAAGTTAGTGTAACAGGGGCAAAAGTGGGAGGCTGCTGCATAGCTACACGGGGGCTAACGGCTAAAAATAACACTAAGAAGATTTAAAACCAGTGAAAACATTAGCTTCAAAGTTAGATTTCTACATGAATAGCTTCCTATCCTTTGTCATGTTAAAACCGAGGCATTATTAGACTGCAATGGGAAAGCTAAGTTAGTGTAATAGGAGCAAAAGCTGGATGCTACTCCCGAAGCTACATGCTACACTAGGTAAATAACAGGCAAACAACCATTGTGGACATTCCTTTTAGTTTCACCGATGGAATTACTACACAAGTAGCTTCCTAATCTTTGTCTTGTTATAAACGCGGCATTGACTGCTGTGGTTAAGATAAATTAGTGGATTATGAGCAAAATGCTTCTGTGTGGGTTTATGCAACACTCTGCATGCCTTGCTGTACTGGTTGTACTTCGGGCATCTTGTCGCTTAGAGGAAAAAACAATATGGCTGTCACTCAAAATATTTTCCAGAGGATCTGGGCGCCGTGGATCAATAAGAAATGGGGGGGAGGGGGGTTATCATAGACTATTGCACGGTGGAAGTTTCTGGTTACTAATGTGGGGGGAGGTGGCTTCTCTCGCTATGACGACATAGTGAGAACAATTCTGAATGGAGTATATTGGGGAGGGGTGGAGGTTTTCAGAAAGGGGAGGGTGAGAAGGAGTGAGTTTTTTTTTGTGATACTTTGCCAGTCTCTAGGTACACCGTGGACCCATATTTATGTTAAAAAACATTGAAAAAGTGCATTTTGCATAATATGGGACCTTTAAGTCAATCTTTATTCGTGTATAATCATCTGAAAATAAAGGTTTGTTTTCTGAGCTTAGAAATAGCCTTTTCTGTCTACATAGAAGCGTGGCACTGGGGCCGCCTTGTTGCACCGCCATGTTTCTACAGTAGCACACAATGGACGTACTTAACGGCCTTACATGTTTTTATATATAGTGGGCTTCCTTGGGAAATGCACCTTTTTGGAAGACCAAGAAGAAGTACTATATAATAAATAACTAAATACATATTCACCTCATAACTTGATATTGTAGAAAGACTTGAGGCAGTGGTGGATGATGCCTTGAGTAATGCCTTTAGTAACTAGCTCTTTGTCCTTGAAGGCCACTGTAGCTTCTGTAAATTATCCTAAAGGGAAGGGTTAGCAAGGGAGCGTTGACATCTACAATCTCACCACTAGATGTTGCTAAAATATTCCCTTATTAGACACTGCAACTTTAACATCCTGGAGCAGCGGCGGCTCGCCCATAGAGGGCGATAGGGCGCCACCCTCCTGGACCCATAGCAAAAAACAAAAATATAATAATGATAATAATAATGATGAAAAATATTTTTTTTTCTATTTATAATCATAATTTATGATTTCAATATAGTTTTTACCTGCATCTAAGCTCTGTAACGGCATTTTAGCAGCTGCTCTCCTAATCTGATGAATTTGTCTGGCAGAAACCTTCCTCATTATGCCTTTATCTGCACCATCCCGTCTGTGCTCTGAATCAGCCACAAATCTCTTCTCTGTACGATGATCACGACTAAGTTTCTGTGAAATATCTAATTATTTGACGCTTTTCGGCAGCAGAGAGATCCTTTTTCTTTCCCATATTGCGTGAAACATGTGGCCTTCTTAATAATGTGGAACGTCCTTCTTAAGTAGTTTTTCCTTTGATTGGGCTCACATGGCAAACTAATTATCACAGGTGTATGAGATTAATTTCAATGATCCAAGGCATTGTACTAGCCGATTGTTTCCCCATGGCGACCAAGACAAGGGCGAGACTGAACAATCATCATTGTGTTTCAGGAAGGTTTATTTCAGGAGCATCCATCAGACAATACATACAGAGGATTTCATGGAGCATCGAAGCAGCAGTGAGAGAGCCGCCTGGCACCTACTCGATTAGTTACAGAACAGTCTCTTATATTCTCATGTGTGGGGGGTATCAAGTGTATTATATCTACAAATAGACAGATACTAGTCCTTCTAGGGGGTGCTCTCATTCTCCCCCAGTGACCCCAACCTTTAGACATACACGGTCAGCAAACTCTTGATATTAGACTATTCAATTCACCACAGCATCCTGAGACACAATATCATACATGAGTTTAATTGAAAAACAAAAAATGTAAAGTTTATGACATTTCAATCCAATTTGCATAATAGTTTGGAACATGGTGTAAAAGGACTAGGTCCTTCCCAGACAAAATGTAACCATCAAGCAAGTATCTATCAAGATGGATTGGGGGATTGTATAACCGCGGATTTTCATGGGGCTCGTTTGAACAGCTAACGAGGCTAGCAGGATGCTAAGTCGCTAACGCTCTGTTCTGCTGCCGCTGCATGTTGATTATGGGCTGTATAATGGCTTTTTATCCATCCTGATGGCAACACAGACACTACATGGACAACTCCGGTTGTCACCCCTATGCATCATCTCTCTGAAAAGGTAAAACAAACATTACACATCAATCTGCATATGGACGAGCCAGCGCCGTTCAACAGCTGATCCATAGACTGTTTACTCTGAGAGCTGCTATCACCGTCCATCATAAACCCGCCTACCAAATGTTGTAGTAGTACTAGTAACCCAAACTAATGTGATGATTAGCACTTTTAATGTTGCACATATGCTATGGCAGCAATGGCATCCATTTTTGTTTAATCAGAACACAACTCATGCACCTAAAATAAAATGTTATCAGATTAAGTCAATCAGATTATTGTGATTAATTGTAGAGCAGGTCTCTTAACTTTTAAAGGTAGACTATCTGAGGAGCACACTGGTAGATGACAATTTATCTGTGATGGCCACAGTGGGATAATTAAATCATTTTAGAGCTAAAATAATTGTATTCAAGAAATTAACTAACTTAATGTCCAAAAATACTGTACAGTAGCCTATGTACAATGCTTGTCTAATGTTGCCAGAGTGGTTATACCAGATGAACAGGAAAAACAAACTGTTAAATGCAATATGACATTGTCATATTAGCTATCTGATTTAGGTTAATTTACCCATTGAATGGGTCATTTTAGCCATCATGGCAACAGTTGCCCCCCCTGAGATTATTGTCAGGAGCCGCCACTGTCCTGGGGCCATATTACAGAAACTTCCTAACTCACAATTCCTATCTTAACTGTTTGGTAACCATGGTAATTAGAGTTAGGACCTGATTTAGGAAAATAGCCATTACAGATGAACAGTTCCTAAGTCAATGTTCCTATCTTAAAGGGGCATTGTGTAATATGACATCATCAATAAAGTTCTACAAAGTTCTAGAATGCAACGCTCCCTGGTTAACCCCACCCCTTTTGAATAATAACAGAAGCTACAGTGGCCTTCAAGGACAAGAACAATTCTAAATTCTAAACAATGCACCTGATGACATTCCAAAAACATGGATTCCTCCATAAGACTTGCCTGCTCAATGTACAAAATGTAATATTAATATTTGTAATTCTCCGCTCAGGAGGATAATTCAGATTATTGGCAGAGGTGATTCTACACCAATGAGGACATATTTATGAATGAGGATATTGATTTTAGCGAATAAATTACTTAAAATGTTACACAGTGTCCCTTTAAGTCAAGATAGGAAAAGTGTATTACAGAAGCATCCTAACTGCCCAGAATCTTAAAAAATGTCTCCTAACTTTAGGATAACCCTTCAGCCAGCCTAACTTTTCAGTTAGACCCAGACTAGCTGTGTTTTCTTTTTTTAAACCAAGTCAATGGAGACACAGTTAATGTATTTACTGAAAGGCCATTGAATGACTTGAAATTACTCTTTAAAAAAAAAAGAAAAAAAATTGTTGGAGACAAAACTTCCTTCACCCTCTCCACAGATGTCACCAACAGCTCAAACTTGTCTTTTTTTAAAGTCAAAGGCCTTTTCTGCTCCATAAAGCAAAGTTAGCTGTCACCCTACACAATACTGTCAGACTGGGCTGAGAGTCAGTTGAGATAGAACACTGTCGGTTGCTATGCAACAGACAGAAATGCTGCAATGATTTAGCAGTTAGGATTTCCTAAATAGACTTAGGATAGGATGTGGTAAGATAAGATAGGATTCCTAAAGTTAGTTAGGATTTGCTTCTGTAATACCAAATCAGAGAAAATCCTATCTTAGACTCTCCTATCTTAAGTTAGGACTTAAGATAGGAAGTTTCTGTAATATGGAGTGTAATGTGTGAGCGTGAAGGGCAGCATGTTGTCTGATAGACAAGCTCAGATATGAGTACAGGAGAAAACAAGCACATAAAAGAAATGAAGACCTCATGTTGAAAATGTTTGGGGATGTTCATGTAAATGGGGGCAAATGCTTTTTACAGCTGAATTGCTGAAAGGTGGGTGTCATCAAAGATTTGTTCTTTAAGAGTGTCATAATCTGCTCATGAACAAATTCCACAAACTGATCTGAATCAGTACGTCAACGTGCAGGAGTGGACAGGAGAGTTAAGTGAAGTGCTAGCACTGAGGAAGTGTATTTTCCCATTGCCTCAGGCACCTAGAGGGCATAGTAAGAGCCCCATATCTGCTTTGCGCTCACACAGGATTAACAAAAGACCATGACCCAGTCCCTGGGGGACGCATACACACACACACACACACACACACACACACACACACACACACAAGGCCGGATGCACTTACTCAGAAGCACACACACACACACACACACTTGTGCAAAGCATTCAGCACATGTCTGCACATACTGTACAGTACCCACACACATTCAGAACACATCTGCTTCTTCTAGCAGCTCTGTCTTAAAATAACAGAAGCAAGTATCTCATGGAATTTGTCACACATATAATGTTAGCTTAGGATAGAGCTTTTCTTACAAATCATGTGTTTGTGTAAGATTTTAGAATTAGTTTTGAGATGTCTGGGGTGTGCTGTTTTTATATTAACAACCATAATGTCTTTATAATAAAGTAGCTAATCAAAGTAGCCTAAACCTTTCCTTTTACAGACCTAACTCCAGCACCAAATGAAAACACTGCAACATCACACAAGGCCGACAGCTCAGTTAAAATAGATGTCACTTTTTATTATCATTTGTTGATGTTATTTTAAAAGCAACAGTTTTTGCAACCATAAAGCAGCCACAGTTTCTATGTTAACTGCATGCATGCTTGGTCTGTGTGTATGCCCGCCTATGACAGTAGCTGGCCTGGGTAAGATCTTTCCTTTGTCTTATTGGATTTGTTTTCTTACAAAGACCAGATGTCAATTTCATGTGCTGCGACGATCAGTGAAAATCCCCTAAAATGAAGACATTTCTCCCAATTGTGAAAGAGCCATCTCTCAGTGTTTGGGGTGAGGGGTTAAGAGTGGGATTAGGTTTGGGTTACTGTGGAGGTTAAGTTGAAGCATTTAGAGATGGAGTTTTATTTGGGCTCAGATAGGAATCTAGATAGAGAGTGTGTGTGTGTGTGTGTGTGTGTGTGTGTGTGTGTGTGTGTGTGTGTGTGTGTGTGTGTGTGTGTGTGTGTGTGTGTGTGTGTGTGTGTGTGTGAGAGAGTCTGAGAGAGAGCTGGTCTTCCTCAGTGGGAGATGAGCAGACATGAGGACAGGAAAGGATCCAGCCTTAAGTCTTTGGTAGCAAAGACAATGTTCCCAGTGTGGACATGGGCATCGTCCTCCCCTACACCCAGGGATATGTTCCTCTCCTTCAGGCTCCCTTCCTGTGCACTGCACACTAAGACATCCCACTGACAGAGTTGGGACTTTCCCACCGCGCTATAAGGCCAAGTTGACTGTGTTTGTGCTTGGTCGGCAGAGAGGCCCAGCTGTCTGGCCTCCCCGGCTCCTGTTTGATATTTCAGTTTAACAAGGTACGGAGGTGGCATCCTCACAGACCCACACCCAGCCTTAACCTTCTGCAAGTCTTCCTGCCTCTAAACTCTCCTGGCTACATCAACCGCCACTTTCAATCATGGGAAGAATTCATTGGCCATTGCAATGCCAAAGAGCAACAGTTGTTTGAAACCCTTCAAAGTTAAATTAATAGGAAAATGAACCCTCGTCTTAATCCCACCATCCGTTATATATATTTTCACATGGACCTATATGTTGTGATATGCAGTATGGATAGAAGGCTATTGTATGAATATAATCCTGTTGGAAATGCGGGTGTGTGTTCGGAGGGTGATAACACCTATTTTTCTAGATTCAAATGGTAGAGGATCAAGTGGACTATATCACATACTCCAGTGTTAACACCTTGTTTGTCTTTTTCTGCTTTTCACAGATTCCCTTTGTACCCCAGAGGAGAGCGCTTTCATTTTGAATATGGTGTCTACTTACTTAACAAGAACATTGCCCAGGTAATACATGAACACACACACGCACGCATGCGCACACACACTTTGTGTGCAGATCCTGGGTCAGCCATAACGTTAGAGTGACGACTAGTGCAGAGCTGGTGGGATATGTTGGGCGGGTCATTCTGGGCATGCGTTAATTGCGTTAAAAAAATTAATTCTTTTTTTTCTATACAATTTATGCATTTAATACAATATATATATATATATATATATATATATATATATATATATATATATATATATATATATATATATATATATATATATATATATATAAATATATAGACACACACACACACACCTAAATATCTTTCAATAGTCATTCCTACATTAAATTGAAGCTTAAGGTGTTGGCTTGAAATGTGTAATCCTCACTTTTTCTATCTTATTGTAATAAAGAAGAAATTAATCATCAAAGACACCCTTACACATTGTGACAACCAACCCGATCAAGGGGTCGGTTGTCACACACTATGGGGTTGTTTGTCACAATGTTATCTTAATGGGAATAATCTTAAAAAGAAGATGAGAAAGCAGAACAAAATTTGAACGTGTAATTGCATTGTCAAGTTGACAAATAGGCCTACATAACTTACTGTAGCCTTGGCAGCTGGTCTAGTTTGGGATGCACTGGGTTGTTTTGATTTTGTTGCCCTTTTTTCTTTTGCATGCTAGCTGCCTTTTCCTGCTCTATTCTCTCCTTCTCTGGGGTGTCAGTGAGGACACAGCTTGACAATTTCTTTCGTTATTATGTTCCTTTTCTGGCTGCAGCCTTTGGATAACATGACAACCAACCCCCCAAAAAATGTGACGACCAACCCCAACTTGAATTGCTTGCTAGCATCAAGGCCAACAACCATCTGACAACTAATTAGCTTGCTAACCACAATCTAAACTATAGTTTACCGTTCACACTTTTTATAGGTAACAAGTGTTTTGTTATAAACCCATTGTGTAAAAGCCTAGAAGAAAAATACTGAGGAGCTAAATATTTTCAATTTGACATGAAAAACACAAACAGTCCTCTCACCTCAAATTCAGCAGTGTAACTCCAAGGACGACTATGTAGGTGACCTCTGACCCCAATTGTGGATATTTACATACCAAAATTTCACAGACAGCGCCTTCTGGTTCTGAGATATAACGATTGTGACAACCAAACCGTGTGACAATTTACCCCGTTCTCCCCTATATGTGCAATTTATATATATTATAAACAGATTTACATCTACAGAGTGACACACATCAACCTAAATATATACACCTACACAAAACATGCAAACACCACCCAAGTAACTACGTTTGTTTCCTTTTTTTCTAAAGCCCTCCTTCATCCCTGTATCTTTTGAAAATCATTGCTGTGTACCTTTTTTTAAACTAGATAGTTCTGTGCTCATACCTTGCCACAGTTTCACACCACTTCTCCCTCAAATGCTAATCCCCCTCTCTGTCGAAGACATTTTTTAATATTACCTGGTAGCAGTTTGTTTCTTGCTTTAAACATGATTTGTCCCACTTGATCGTCAACAAGGTCAATTAATTTTATAGTACGGGAATGTAAAACCAGGAGGTTGGTGTGTTCATATGTTTGAATGAAAACGTATCATGGCATGTAGGAGGGCTGAACTCTTGACCTATCTGTCTATGCGTATTAACCCATTGATGACTATGGCAATCTAGGATGCATGTCCTTAATGCCTGAGGGTTTTCTGAAAAAATACTACGAATTGTCAACGTCTACCAAAACCTTGATATCTAAGCCTCTGTAGCACATAGAAACATGAAATAAAATACATTTAAAAGTTAAAGTTCACAGGTTTTGTTTAAACATGCTCCCTTAGCGCTTACAAACCAACACATTTTTCTAAAACTTGTCAAAATTAGATGGGGGAGGAAAAAAAAGAATAAATAATATGCTAAATGAGGTTATAATCCTGCTTCCTTTTAGCATGGATAGTAGTGACTGAGTGTGCAGTGGAGAGATAAAGATAGACAGATAGAGGAAGGAAGAGATAGCTTTATTTTATAATTTAGTTCAGTTATCACTGGCACCATAAATCCGACTTCCCAGTACAACTGGAACGCAGACTGACTCCCGCTGTCGGGAGCCGATCAGCTGGTCCAAACAGCTGTATACCACGGAGATGAAAACAAAACTGAAACTTAACTATAGCCTGGCTGGGCTGAATTTGAGTTGGAGCAGCAAAATATAGCCTAAATTATTAAATATAGTTAATAAATAGATGCAATGTGTTGTGTGATTTTCATCAGTAGCCTATAGTAGACCTAGATTCTGCGCTCCGAATGCCACTAACTGTTCTGTAATACACTATTGCCGACATAGCCGGCTTTTATTTTTTTATTTTTTTTATTATTATAATTGTTTTTTTATTGACGTGATTCTCGGCAAACCAAACAACATTTGGGTGGTCATGTGGTCTTAAACAATCAACAAAACCCACCTCATGTGTATTTGAACAAATGACGGTGCATTCTATGCTGCACACGCCATGAAAATTAGATAAAGCAACAATGCTGCGTTACGGCTACGCAGCAGTCGGCAGGAGATACAATGGGTTAAAGTAGACCTAATGTGTTGACCTGGGCTACTCCCTCCATCCATTCCTCAGACATTTACCACTGACTTAAAACCCTTTGCATTCCATTGCCTGTGTTCCTCTTGGTCCAGGCGGGAATCAAGGGCCTCTCTACTGAACAAGACTGGGGCAATTAGCAGTAGCAGGTGGCTGACTTCAAACCACTGCACTTTGGGAAGTTTTAGTTCTTATACAAGACCACACGCTGTCAGACAATATCCAGGGCTGCCATTTTACCACCACAGTCTAAAAATAAGCCAGATAAGTACAAATAAATTAAGTAAAAAATTAAACAGCAAGTGAAAATATGACATAAAGTAGTGTTGTCTTAAACCACCAAGGGGAACAACAAAGAAAAGTCTGGCTGTATAGGTTGTCATGTTTCTTAATATTGATATGGGTTTTAATGAATCCAAAATAGAAGGCATTATTCAGGATTGGTGAGTGTGCACATTAGAGCTGCAACGATTAATCGACGAATCGATTATTAATCTATTATTAAAATAATCGCCAACTATTTTGATAATCGATTAATCGTTTTGAGTAATTTTTTAATAAAACATTTCCAAATTCTCTGATTTCAGCTTCTCAAATGTGAATATTTCTGGTTTCTTTAATCCTATTATGACAGTAAACTGAAATATCTGTGTTTTTTGGACATAACAATACATTTGAGGACGTCAACATGGGCTTTGGAAAATTGATCAACATTTTTCACCATTTTCTGACATTTTACAGGCCAAAACACGATTAATAATCGATTAATCGAGAAAATAATCGACAGATTAATCGATTATCAAAATAATCGTTAGTTGCAGCCCTAGTGCACATTGTTTAGGCCCAACTCTAATCAGTACTTATTCCATACATACATACATACATACATCTTCAACCGCTTATCCGAAATCGGGTCGCGGGGGCAGCAGCTTGAGCAGGGAACCCCAAACTTCTCTTTCCCGGGCCACATCAACCAGCTCTGACTGGGGGATCCCGAGGCGTTCCCAGGCCAGTGTGGAGATATAATCTCTCCACCTAGTCCTGGGTCTTCCCCGAGGCCTCCTTCCAGCTGGACGCTCCTGGAACACCTCCCTAGGGAGGCGCCCTGGGGGCATCCTTACCAGATGCCCGAACCACCTCAACTGGCTCCTTTCAACGCAAAGGAGTAGCGGCTCTGCCCCGAGTTCCTCACGAATGACTGAGCTTCTCACCCTATCTCTAAGGGAGACGCCAGCCACTCTCCTGAGAAAACCCATTTCGGCCGCTTGTACCCGCGATCTCGTTCTTTCGGTCATTACCCAGCCTTCATGACCATAGGTGAGGGTAGGAACAAAGATCGACCGGTAGATCGAAAGCTTTGCCTTACGACTCAGCTCTCTTTTCGTCACAACAGTGCGGTAAAGCGTATGCAAAACCGCCCCTGCTGCTCCGATTCTCCGGCCAATCTCACGTTCCATTGTTCCCTCACTCGAAAACAAGACCCCGAGGTACTTGAACTCCTTCACTTGGGGTAAGGACTCATTCCCTACCTGTAGCAGACAATCCATCGGTTTCCTGCTGAGCACCATGGCCTCAGATTTAGAGGTGCTGATCCTCATCCCAACCGCTTCACACTCGGCTGCAAACCGATCCAATGAGAGCTGAAGGTCACAGGCCGATGATGCCATCAGAACCACATCATCCGCAAACAGCAGAGATGAGATCTTCAGACCACCAAACTGCAACCCCTCCCCACCACGACTACGCCTTGATATCCTGTCCATAAATATCACAAACAGGATTGGTGATAAAGCGCAGCCCTGGCGGAGGCCAACCCCCACCGGAAACGAGTCCGACTTACTACCGAGAACCCGTACACAGCTCTCGCTTTGAGCGTACAGAGATTGGATGGCCCTGAGAAGAGACACCCTCACCCCATACTCCCGCAGCACCCCCCACAGTATCTCCCGGGGAACCCGGTCATAAGCCTTCTCCAGATCTACAAAACACATGTAGACTGGATGAGCAAACTCCCAAGCTCCCTCTAGGATCCTTGCGAGAGTGAAGAGCTGGTCCGTTGTTCCACGGCCAGGACGGAATCCGCATTGTTCCTCTTCAATCTGAGGTTCGACTATCGGCCGAACCCTCCTTTCCAGCACCTTGGAGTAGACTTTGCCGGGGAGGCTGAGAAGTGTGATACCTCGGTAATTGGCACACACTCTCTGGTCCCCCTTTTTGAAAATAGGAACCACCACCCCGGTCTGCCACTCCTTCGGCACTGTACCCGACTTCCACGCAATGTTGAAGAGGCGTGTCATCCAAGACAGCCCCTCCACACCCATTGCTTTCAGCATTTCTGGACGGATCTCATCAACCCCCGGGGCTTTGCCACTGTGGAGTTGTTTGACTACCTCAGTGACTTCCACCAGGGAAATTGACGATGATCCCCCATCAGCCTCCAGCTCTGCCTCCAACATAGAGGGCGGGTTAATCGGATTCAGGAGTTCCTCAAAGTGCTCCTTCCACCGACCGACCACCTCCTCAGTTGAGGTCAACAGCGTCCCATCCTTACTGTACACAGCTTGGATGGTTCCCCGCTTCCCCCTCCTGAGGTGCCGGACGGTCTTCCAGAAACACTTTGGTGCCGACCGAAAGTCCTTCTCCATGGTTTCTCCGAACTTCTCCCACACCCGCTGCTTTGCCTCTGTCACGGCAGAGGCTGCAGCCCTTCGGGCCTGTCGGTACCTTGCAACTGCCTCAGGAGTCCCCCGTGATAACATATCCCGGAAGCACTCCTTCTTCAGTCGGACGGCTTCCCTGACCACCGAGGTCCACCACGGCGTTCGAGGGTTACCGCCCCTTGAGGCACCTAAGACCTTGAGACCACAGCTGCCTGCCGCGGCTTCAGCAATGGAAGTTTTGAACATCGACCACTCGGGTTCAATGCCCCCAACCTCCACAGGGATGCTAGAAAAGCTCTGCTGGAGGTGCGAATTAAAGATCTCTTGAACAGGGGCCTCCGCCAGACGTTCCCAGTTCACCCGCACTACCCGTTTGGGCTTACCAGGTCTGTCCAGAGTCTTCCCCCACCCTTTGACCCAACTCACAACCAGATGGTGATCAGTTGACAGCTCTGCCCCTCTCTTCACCCGAGTGTCCAAAACATGCGGCCTCAGATCAGATGATACGATCACGAAATCGATCATCGACCTTCGGCCTAGGGTGCTCTGGTACCATGTACACTTATGAGCATCCTTATGTTCGAACATGGTGTTCGTTATAGACAAACCATGACCAGCACAGAAGTCTAACAACAAACGACCGCTCGGGTTCAGATCGGGGAGGCCGTTCCTCCCAATC